>JAQJVL010001871.1:0-139229 GCA_035578905.1 Stictocephala bisonia
AACATACTTAACCTGGCTTATAACATTTACAATCCTATGTACCTGTTCTAAGGTTGAATGACATTGACGGAAACCAAACTGGTGGTGTGGGATAGCATCAATTTCATCAATCACAGGCTTCATTCTTTTAAGCAAAAGCTTCTCAAAGACCTTAGTCATCAATGTAAGAAGACTGATTGGCCGATATGATGTAGTTTCATGAGCAGGCTTACCAGGTTTTTGTATTAAAACTATGTTCGCCACTTTCCATTGAGAGGGTAATACTCCAATCTTAAAACTGTGTTAAAGATCATTGTTAGCAAAATGAAACCCTTTCTAGATAGTTCTTTTAGAATTCTGCCTGTTATCAAGTCATATACTGGTGCTTTATTTGGATGGCTTAAAACTATATATTGGAAAGCTCAGTTGAGTCGGAGGGTTCAAGAATTCCAAAATGTCGTCATTTCCGATAAGAGGATTTTGGTGCAATTTGAAAACAATCCGAAAATGTTCAGCAAATACCTCAGCCTTTTCTTTATTAGTTTTGGCCCAGGTACCATCCAGTTTCAGAATTGGAGGTATTCATTAGGAGCCTTTGGTCGTTTCATGCCTTTAATGACTTTCCATAACGAATAGTCACTGTCTTCAAAAGGAGAAAGTGACGAACAAAAATCGTTAAACCATTCGTCTTTTATAGATTTTATCAATCTTTTTAGTTGTTAAGAGGCTCTGTTTAGATTTGTTTTATCTAATTGATTCTTTGAATTTTGCCAAATTCTTTGCAAACGGCGTTTTCTGCCAAATTCTTCCTTATAATTACTGGATAATTTACATTGCAGGCTTTTGTGGAAGACTGGGCGTTGCTTTCCAAGCCGATTCCTGTAGGGATACGTTAAAAATTCGTCATCAGTATTTTCATAGGTTTTCAGTGGAATATTAAGCTTAGATATTTCATCAAAACTGTTTCGAAACATGCCCCAATTGGTGAATTTGTTGTAATGAGTTGGAGGAGTGTCTGTTGATTACGGATGAACTGATTGTTAAAATAATAGCATCCATCCTGTCTAAATAGCATCCATATTAAAATTATTAATTGTTTGTATTAAATATCGACCTCTAGGATTGTTAAGCTGTGATCCCCACATTTGATGCTTAGTGTTGTAGTCTCCACCAGAAATGAACAGAGGGCCCAAGGCGTTAAAGAAATTGTTAAATTGCACATTGGTGATGTTATGTCTTGGTGGGCAGTATACTGAAGATATTGTCAGAAGACCAGTCCAATATTCTACAACAATACTTGAAGCCTGAATATGGTCAAACTGGTAACTTGGAAGTTCATAATGCTTAATAGTATTTCGTATCAAAATAGCAGAACCACCATGAGCAGTGTTATCAGGGTGATTTGAACTATAAATTGAAAAATTAGGAATTTTAAAGAAAGTTAAATCAGTGAAGTGGGTTTCAGATATTAATGATATATCTAGCTTGTAAGTTGATATGAATAATTGTATTTCTTGATTATGTTTAATCAAGCCGTTGGCATTCCATTCTTATATTCATGAGTCAGAGTTCAAGCAGAGCAGACGTTTATTGGAGCGGAGCCAACCTTATCAGTGGGACTGAGCTGTAGTGCCGTGTTGTGTGCTTGTGCCTGATGTACCGTGTCAGATTGTGCTGTTTTCCATACTTGGCAAGTGAATATTCTTATATATGTAATGGCAAGTTGTAAAGTTTGTTTGGAGGTTTTCCGGAAAAATCAATTAAAAGTGCAGTGTGGAGAGTGTAAGCAGGAATTCCACGGGAGGTGTGTAAACACTACTAAAGCGGATTTGGAGTATATGGCGGAGCAAGGTTTGGTGTTCAGGTGTGAACCGTGCAACAAGAGTAGAAGGAAGAGTATGCGCTTGGAATATGCTGAAGAGGGAGTGACGCTTGAGACTATTTTGAGCATGCTTAAGGAAATGCAGGAAACACAGAAAAAAGGTACTGCAGACATCAATAAATCATATGAGGTCCTGTATATCCAAATTCAGGAAAATACTGATGCTCTAGTCTAAAGAACAGCATGGAGAAAATTGAGGAGTATGTGAAGGAGATAGATAAACTGAAGTCAGAAAATGCAACGCTCAAGTCCAAAGCTGCTAACTTGGAAATTAGAGTTGAAGAACTTGAAAACTACTCACGGAGGAACTGCGTTGAAATTCAAGGAATCCCGGAGCAGCAAGGTGAGAAAGTAGCAGAGGTCGTGAAGCAAGTCGGAAAAGCCCTGAACGTGGACATACAGGAGGAGATGATTGACCTGTCACTGAGAGGAACCAGCCACGGGGGATAATCGTCAAGTTTGTCCGCCGGACTGACAGGGAGGTGCTGATGAACAAGAGGAGGGAGAAAAAGGGTTTATCAACTCGCCACCTGGGCATGGCTTCAGACACCCCCATCTACCTCAACGACTCTCTGTCACCGTCCCGGAGGAGGCTGCTGGCCCAGACCCGAGAGCTGAGGAAGGTGAAGGGCTACAAGTATCTCTGGCTGAGGAAGGAAGATGGAGCGAAGGTGGTAGAAATAAGAAACCAGGCTGACCTCGATAATCTGTAGATATGTTTGTAAGTAAGAAAAGTAAAATTATTTTTTATTTGATGCAAAGTACTTATATTAGGGATTATGTATTTTTATTTTTACCTTTGTATAGTTGGAATTATTATGAATGAGGATTCAAATTTACTCAATTGGTGGTTTTTAAATAATAAATTGGTATTGAGTATAGAAAAGACAATGTACATAAATTTTTCACTAAGGAAGAGCATTCAATTCGAAGGGGATATCTACTACAAATGCATGGAGTGTTTAGTTAACTCAATAGCCTTTTGCAATCAATGTTCCAAGATTCGGCAGACTTCAAATACAAAATACTTGGGGATAATTTTAGATAGTGAATTAAACTGGAAAGCGCAAATCATAAGATTGAAAAGTAAGATTACTATTAGTATCCGTTTGTTTTATTTTTTGAAGGATGTTTGTCCCTTGGTAGTGCTAAGATCTCTTTATTTTGTGCTGATTAATAGTAGGCTAGAATATGGAATAATATGCTGGGGAGGAACTTACAATACAAACTTAAAACCGCTTGTTACCTTACAGAAAATGTTTGTTAGAGTAATTATGAAGAAGAACAATTTGAACCGTCCTCCCCATGTTTTGTGCTTTTAAAGATTTTACCCATAAGGACTCCTTTTATATATAAGGTCCTAAAAGTATATTACAATAATGGTAGGCTCTTGAATAATGATAACCCTTGTAGGATTAGATTAAGAAATGCTAATTTGAGTTCTGTACCTAAACCAAATTTAACGTTCTATACACGAACATTTAATTTTATAGCACCACGTATCTATAATAAATTATCATATAGTATCAAAATTGAAAGCAAAGTCTGTTCAGGGGGTCCTTCATTCAAAAATAAAAATATATTTGGTATATAGAGCTCAAAAGCAGAATAGGTTTTTAATATACTTACGTGAATGGCTTTTGTCGCAACAAAACATTGGGGAAATGTTGCAAACTATAAGTTAGCAATATATTGTATTGTTTGTTTCTTGTCATGTCAATTTTTTTGTTTCGTTTTGTTTTTGATAGTATTGTATATATCTATGTTAGAAATAGTTTAATTTGCAGAAACGTTTAATAAAAATTTATTTAGTTTTAAACATGGGTAAAAGCACACTTTTAAAGATAATTCTAAGTAGTCCAATTCAGTGTACACAAAGTAAACTATTCTGCTTTTGAGCTCTATATACCAAATATATTTTTATTTTTGAATGAAGGACCCCCTGAACAGACTTTATCAGTCTTAGGGGCCTTATTATTTTTCTTTCTTATGTAAATTATAAACAGTAAATGTTTAGTTATTTTGGTCAGCCTGGATAGGTATAAAAAAAATGTATAACTGTGTATTTATTTGTTTGGTTTTTTACTATACATACTATTGTTGGATAGGTATAAAAAAAGTACAACTGTGTTTATTTATTACTATACAGCATACTATTTTGTTATAAGTTTAATACATCAGTTAAATGTTATTTGAATGTAACAATAATTCCTCTAATTGAGAGAAAAATAAAGAATTTATTATTATTATTATTATTATTATATTCTGAGAAAATTATTCATTTTAATTTATAAATAACTGTTGTTAACAGGATAATGAGGGTTCCAACCTATTGAGTTTGCTGTGTTAGGAGGGTTTCAAATTTTTCAAAAACAGAATTTATAACCTGGATAAGGGTTGGTAATTCATTACCTGTGGAGGAATTTGGCCCATTTTTTGTTGCTTGAGCATAAGATATTGACTCATTCACGTGATTATTTTCATGTGTAGTGGGAGGCAATGGTGTCTCATATTTACTGATTATATCATTTGTTGTATGTGAGGTAAGAGATTTTTGTCTCAAAGGTGGAAAAGTTTTATTTTTCAAATGTTTGTAGATATTACAACCTTTGTATTTTGCGGAATGGTCTCCATTACACAGCACACACTTAGGTGAGACATCTTTAGACTTAGTACAAGCAGTAGTATCATAGACCTTCTATTATACCTAGAATAGGTATAATAGAAGGTCTTTGGTAGTATCATGGTTTGAACCAAATTAACACACCGTAAGGGATACCAACAATATGACTTAGAATGGCCATATCTTTGGCACTTCTTGCACTGAACAATATCATTTTTGTTATAGGGAGACTCAAACTTGACTTTAGCATTTATCAAAAATTCGATATCGTAAATATCTTTGTTATTTTTAGCTGGCTCTAAATCAACGATAAACATACCTAAGGGAGTTTTTGTTTTGGCACTTCGAGCATTTTAAACGTTCCTTACGTTGTGTCCGTAAGCAGTAATGGCAGTAATAATGTCAGCAGGATCCGTTGAATAGTGCATATTTTTTTAACTGTACAGAAAGCTCTTTCTTGTTTTAATTGAAATGTGTGGAAACCAACATTCAGCTCTGAAAGTTTTCTGACTAATTTACGGTAGACATAAGATGTAAGAGGAGTGATACTTATCTTATTGTTTGGTAAACACTTGTAAAAGTATTCATCTCTGGTTAGAACTGACTAAATAACTTGTACCATTTTATTTACATTTTGAACATCTGGAATAAAAATTGGGGATGGTTTAGGCTCCTTTTTGGCTTCGTTAGAAGACGTATCTTCCATGGTGGTTAGGGTTTTTATCAGCCAGAATGGTAAAGTTATTAGATATTGGTATATCTATACTTTTGTTGCCTGAATTGTCAGAAGAGTATAGATTGGTCGACACTTTTTCTGGTCACTACCAGTATTAGGATTAGAGTACATTCTTTTATTCTTTTGGGACACTACTTGCCAGGGGACGTCATCACTTTGGTCAGATGCTTGTGGAGAAGTACGGAAGTCAGGTGAAGTAGGAGTTGAATTGGTTTTGTGTTGATTGAGTGAGTAATTGTGTTCATTATAAGAATGAGTGGTCACAAAATGAATTAGACGTACGTGGAAGTTCGTTCATTGTAATAAAAATAGCCTAACCTAGGCTAAATGTAAACAAATGCTGAAAACAACTATTTAATTACTAGAACACTTTTAAATCAATTAAATAATAACAAAGGAACAAAGAAATGCAAATTAAACTACACCTACATTTTGAACACTTATTACAAAATAAACGAGAAATTATAATTAAAATAACAAAATTATTCAGGAAAAATATTAGAATGCACTGTTGCGCACAAATTAACATAGCTGCTATATATAGATACTAGCTGAACCCGGCGGACGTTGTCTCGCCTTTCATTTTTCATTGACATACCAAATTAAAGCAATAAAAAGAATTATAGAAAAAAACCATTATTTATTAAATGAGTGCAAGAGGGTAAACAATATTTTTGGTCTTCTTATTTGGTGTATAAATGTAAAGGTTTTTTGGTGAGCCTACTCTCGAGCAAGCGACGCGACGTTCGGAGTTGGAACGACTCCGCGGAACTAGTTCCGAGTCATTATAACTCCGGAGTGAACTAACTCCGTCTGATGAACTACATTTCCCATCCCTAAGTAAACATACATGAATTTCTGTGCATAAAGATATGAGGAGCTAAACGTCACATTATACCAATTCTGGTCTTGTCTAACTGGTGCTACACTCTAGTGGTAATACATATCGTATATTGTAGGCATAAGCAATCTAGTTGCAGACTGCAGTACCGTTAAAACAACGTCTTTGTTTTTGCTGTGGTACTAATCTACATTTTTACATTAAAAAAGTCTGTATACCAGTTAAAATGTTTTTGTGTTGACAATGTATTCCTTTACCTACTTAAATACTGTTTATTACATAAAAAGCAATAATACTGTATTTATTTGTTTTTATATATTATGACTACTTCTATACTCAATTCCACGTTCACCGTGCAGTACAGATTTTACGGGAAATGGTCAACTACTACCTGTACTGTAAATATAAAGTTTTTTGTTATGTGGGTTGCGTCAACTGTCCTCGCGACCCGCGTGAAGGCGCCAAAGTAGATATTACTACTTTCTGCTTTCTGTAGGCTACGTAACAATAAAGATGGTCATATGATGTGTGTTTCAGTTATCTGTGATGCTTTTTATCACTATGGATTGGTATTTAAAAAAACACAGCCTATGATAAAAGTGTAATAGGACATTTTAAAAACGTGATTAAAATTCATCTAAGTGCTGTAGGTTTACTTTAATATGAAACAATATACGAGTTACAGCATAGACTAACTAAACAATATTGGTTAGTTAGTCTATAGCTACAGTAACTCAAAAATCTAATTAACACGCAAAATACCGAAAAAGTACAATAATATGATTGCATAAGGGTCCTGTAGGTGTCTTTTAATATATGAACGGATTGTCTTGAATAGATTATAGATTTATTACGTGGAAAAATTGGTACAAATAAAATTGATCCGTCGCTTTTCTCGCAGTTATAAGGTTCTGAACGTGGGAAGGAAAGGAAACAATCTGTCCTGTGTTGTCTACTATCGGGGACGTCAACAGTCCTCTATTATAAATAGAATGCCTCGACAGGGCAACAACAATAACAAATGGTTACTGATAAGACGGGCTTGTAAACGTTAGTCCAACTGCCAAACAATTGATCATTTTGGTGGAGGTAACTTGCCTTTGTGGACGTGCGTTGTATACGTGACTATAGTGAATATAGTGATTTATTAAGTTTTATTTATTTATCACACATAATTGCGTAGTGTATCATTTGTTTATAGTTTTTATTCTTTACACTAAGATTTGATACGTTTATTACGACATATTGATTTTGTGTTATGGCGTCGAGATCTGCAGGAAAACCTATTAAAAGTGGCGACCGTAAAACAGTGTTGAATGTTTTTAAATACTTCAAAAAATCATTTCCTGAAGAAAATGTGACATTTTGGGTAAAATTTAACTCTTTTTATCTATGAATAAAAGTAAGTTTAAGACAAAACTAAATAAAATATAGGCCCAACCGAAGTAAAATAATTAATTCGGTGTATAAAGGAGCGTTGCGCGAGAGTTGATGTTTTTTGGACGGCTAGTAACGACGAGACTGCCGTTTGGATAACATGGCGTATGGGCGCTCCGTACTGCACGGTGAACGTGGAATTGAGTATAGCATAGACCTTCTATTATACCTATAATAGAAGGTCTATGCTTCTAGTACATTGTGACCCACTGGTTTTCAATTAGCCGAGTCACAGTGTACTACAGAAATAGTACATAAAGGTTAGTTGCTGTTCTTTTTATTCATATTTTTTGCCTCCAGAATCGTTTTAGTAACTAATTTAACTAGGGTTACTTACCCAATACCGTCAACGATTCTAGTGATGCTTAGTAATTGTTGATTACTATAGTTTCGACCTCATTGGGTCATTATCAAATCATACAAGACGTCAGTTTCACAATCTCACTTCTGACTTGAAGTTTGTCAATTGCATGTAGTTTAAATGTAATAATAAAACTGTTGACTTGTAACACACATTCACATTAACACTTATACACATCCATATGCTTTACATTTATACGTGTCAGTGTGCTAAATGTAAAGTATATGGATGTGTATAAGTGTTAATGTGAATATGTGTTACAAGTCAACAGTTTTATTATTACATTTAAACTACATGCAATTGACAAACTTCAAGTCAGAAGTGAGATTGTGAAACTGACGTCTTGTATGATTTGATAATGACCCAATGAGGTCGAAACTATAGTAATCAACAATTACTAATCATCACTAGAATCGTTGACGGTATTGGGTAAGTAACCCTAGTGTTCTTTTTAGTTTACAAGCTGTTGCATATGTGGCATGAGTTAGGCTATAATTTTTTTGCCAATGTTTTATTTATTTATTTCACTATCATAAGGTAGAATATTAAACTAATAATAATTTGGTTATTATCTATATTTATAAAAGAGGATGTTTGTGTGTATATATATAATGTTTGAAGTTTATGCGCTGCCAAACCATCCAATCGATCGCCATGAAACTTTAGGATGTTGTCCTGTATACTCCCGAGATGGTTTCTGTGAAGTTTCATGCATATCCGTCCACAGGGTCCCGCCCCACGGGCTCCTAAAGATTCCATGTTATTCAAATGGAGAATCTGAATTGTTTACAAAAAACATATGACTGTGTGGTTTAATGTAGTTTCACATGCCATAAGCAGATTGAAATTCTCACAACACTACTGTATATGTTTTGATTTATTGTAGTTCTACATTTCACCTTGAGAGTGTAGCACACACTATGTTTTCAACAGATTTGCCATTCAATTTTAAACGGCTCCAATTTCTGTGCGACTTGCTTTCGCAATAACTATTAATAAATCTCAAGGACAGTCATTGCGCGTTGCCGCAATAAATTTAAGTAATCCATGTTTTTCACATGGACACTGGACAGCTCTACGTCGCGTCGTTCCAGTTCAACGTGGAGCGAAGCTCAAGTGAAGTGAGTCGCTCCGAGTAGATGCGCGCGCATCACGTACTTCACTCCTTTGTTTTGATCGTTCCAACAACTCTGGAACTACGTTAGTTCCATGGAGTGGGGAGAGATACGTCGACACTGCAGCCGCTCTGACAGTGGTTGCGCGCGCATCTCGTTCTCACTCCTTTCTGTTGGTAGTTCCAAAAAGTTATTAATTTATATAATTATTAACAGTTATTATTATTTAATTATTTTACAAAGAAAAAGTATGGATGTCTTAGGAATTTTCCAGCAGAAAGTAAAGTATTTTATATGCGTATATTTGTGACATAATAATACTAATTTATTCTAGTTCCGAAATGAACTAACTCCGCACTAGCACTCGGAGTTGGAGTTGTAACTCCTTAACCGGAGTAGTTCCTTTGTTGTCGTTCACTCCGGAGTTACCCATAGTGACTGAAAGGGTTAAGCGTAATTAATTACTGTGCTACTACTACCACATCGATATTATGTTGTCGTTGTCACTTGTTTAGTTGTTTGTAATTGTTGTGTTGTTGGTTAAAAATGAAAAGATATGTTTAGAAAGAGAAACTTAGGTTTGGATAAGGTTTGTTTATTTTCCTAACCAAAACCAACTTGAATTAGGCTAGTTTGTATTTCTTCCTGTCCCTGGATTTTTATCTGACAAAACTTATTAAAACTTTATAAGCCCTGTATTTTCAAATTTTCATCTTTTATTAAAAACAACAATGAACAGTTAAGTATTTGAACTATAGTGACAGCTTAATTATCTTGTGAGTTTATGAATGAAGTTAGATATGTGTGGAATATTCTGTTCAATATATAATCACAATGCAATTGTGGGAAATCTAGGAAGAAGAAGTGAATGTTCTCCGCATCTTTTTCCTGTAAGTAAGTAAGGATAAGACTCAATCTTTATTGGTATTTATGCAGTTTCTTGCCACCAGACAAATTTGGAACATTTTGCTTGAAATGGGTCTAGAATTGGCTGTATTTTCCGCAGTAAGAGATATAACGGAAAAACTACTATCGCGGCAGATCATGATAAATGGCCATTACGCAATCATTCTATACAACAACTATTAATCATAAAAACTGAATTCACCTATATTCCCGCTGGAGTAAACACTCGAATTTTACGCAAATTACAAATTTTTGTTGAGAAAATAGACAAGTAGGATGAGTTATGTTATGTCAGTAAAAAATGCATTTTTTGAGCCGAAAAAATAATTTGGTAATTATGCACTTTCTTGCCACCTCTGAAAATACGATTTCATGTTAATAAAGTGGTGAAAAATGAGTTTATATCTCTTGCGGAGTTTGATTTCATCCGCGGAAAACTCGTTTTTTACCGAAAAATCGAAAAACTAGATTTTTATCTAATAATGAAAAAACCAACTTTTTTAAAAATCGTTATTTTTCGACAAATTTTTTTGTCAATTCTCGTGTTTTTTTAGGCTGAACACAAATATATAACTGGTTTTGTAGTAAAATTATTTTTTCAGCTCGAAAAATGCATTTTTGTTGACATAACCAAACATAACCTAACTTATCATAATTGTCTATTTTCTCAACAAAAATTCGTAATTTGCGTTAAATTCGAGCGTTTGGCCTCCGTGACGGCCTGCCGGCCGTCACTCCGGCGGGAATATATGAGAATTCGTTTTTTGTAATTAATAGTTGTTGTATATAATGATCGCGTAATGGCCGCTAATTGCGATTCGCCGCGACAGTAGTTTTTCCGTTATTTCTCGAGAAATATTTGTAATAGACCAAAATAGTTTTCAAATTTGTATTCAGCGCAAAAAAACACATCAAAATAAAAAAAAGATGATTAAAATACCATTTAAATTAACGGAAATATGACAAAAATACTAAAAGTTGTGACATTGGTTTTTCGAATTTTTCGGTAAAATACGTTATTTCCGCGGAATAAAAAGCATATCTCGTGAAAATACAGCCAATTCTAGACCCATTTCAAGCAAAATGTTCCAAATTTGTTTGGTGGCAAGAAAGTGCATAATTACCAAAACATGACTATTGAAAAAAAGTTGTTGAAAAATAAAGATTTTTAAAAAAGTTGGGTTTTTCACTATCAGAAAAACTAATTTATCGATTTTCGATAATAAACGAGTTTTCTGCGGATAAAATCAAACTCCTTAAAAGATATAAACTCATTTTTCACCACTTTTTCAACATGAAATCATATTTTCTGAAGCGGCAAGAAAGTGCATAATTACCATCTTTATTACCTTGAATATGTAGATTGATTATGTGGATAATGTTGATTTTTACTTCTAACTTAATTACAGTTTTCAAAACATAACCTTACTTAATATGTCCTTTACAAAAATTTCACATTTGCACTGAATTCAGGTGCCTCTGGTATGGCCTACTGCCTATCTTTCCTACGTAAATCTATTGTTCCATCTAGGTAAATGATTACTCAGATTAAACGAAATACTAATTTTTAATATAATTAGCACATTGTACATAACAATTCTTACATACCAGAAATGTCTCATTCCGTTGTCCATCATTCAACACCTCATACTATGGAACCAAAGACTATTAAGTATTAGACCATATAGTATCAACTTAACATATATCACATATGTTACATCCTTCTTCTTTAATTATATTGTGTCAAGTTTTATATAACATGATGAAGGCTAAATAATAATTAAACTATTTACAAACTTTACTTAAACATAATCATTTAAGTGCTTAGGCCTTCTTAATACTCTACCAAATCTATTTGTATTAGGTATTACATTATCATCTTGCACATTTTGAGTATTGTTCATTTCATCTGATACTGAAAAATTTGCTTGTTCATTAGGCCTATTATTATAGTAGTTTTGATAGACATTTGTAATGTTTTTATTAGGGCCTATAAGATTTTCTAAACATAATTCTGTTTCTTCTATATTTCTTGTCAAATTGATCTTGCACAAGATTCAAGATCTTGTTTCAATCTAAAATTTCAACTTCTAGAGGGAAAATTTAGTTTATTTATTATTCTACCTTTAATCAAAAAAATTTACCTTTTTGAATTTTTATTTTTATTTTTTATGTTATTTTATTTATTTACTTACGGCATACGCCATTTTACATATATGACATACATTTTACATACAGTTTGTCTATTTGTTAATGGCTGAACAAAATTAATTAATAAGTAACACATGTATCAAGTTCGCTATGGCTATTTGCTGAGACTAATAAGTTAATAATATTAGTCTCCCTTCTGCCCTTTCTTACGCTTTTTTAACTGTTTTTCTTTTTCGTAAATTTATTTAAGGGCTGATAAGGGAGTTACAGTTTCTAAAACTGCTGATAACTATGATAATAAATAATTCAAATAATAACAATAATAATAAATAACCATAATAATAATAAGTAAAAACGATAATAAATAATATGTGCTATAATAATAAATAACGATACTGAAAACACTATGACAATTAATAACCATAAGAATAACAACGAATGATAAACAGCTTTGATAATAAATAACTTCAGTAATATACAGTACATTCTGAACACTGGGACTGAATCTAATACAGTATACATGCCAATTCTAGTACTGCAACAGACTAGATACAAAGTTATGAGCCTGCCTTTTAAAATTCTGAGGGGACGGTCCGAAGAACTCCAATTGGGAAGCATTACCCAAACGCATAAGTCGAGGTATGGTACTGTGATAGGCGTAGGCAGTAAGTTGCAGATTCTTGGCAAACAGCTGGGTTGATCTAGTCCGATGAGGGGTATGGAAGTCGATCATCAACAAAAGCTCCGGGCAGTCTACTTGTCCATTGATAAGCTTGAAAAGGAAAACCAGATCGATGACAGACCTCCTGGAAGATAGGGAAGAAATACCATGCTGATGAGCGATCTCATTGATGTCCACGTTATTATAGCCCAAGCCGCTTCTGACTCCCATCAGTTGAAGAAACTTTATCTGAACTGCGTTAAGGGAGTTGCAATGTTCAATTTGATAGGGTGACCATATTGTAGACCCGTACTCCAAGATGGGGCGAACAAGTGACACATACAAGATTTTGATTGTTCCAGGAGTGAAGGCAGTTCTTGAAGCACAGGTGACAAGGCCAAGAACTCTATTAGCTTTCGCACAAGCCCTGGCTATATGTTCACCAGGATCCATATTGGGAGTGAAGCACAAACCCAAGTCCTTTATCACATGAACTCTCTTCAGCTGGGTTCCATAAAGATGGTAGTCGAAGGATTGCAGAAGTTTTGTTCTGTCAAAGGTCATCACTTGGCACTTGGCTGCATTCAAATGAAGATCATTCTCGCGACACCACACATTAATCCTGTCCAAATCCATTTGGAGAGTGAGCTGGTCATATGCTGAAGAAACTTCCAGAAAAATCTTTACATCATCAGCACAGAGCAAAAACTTGCAGTTGAGGTACATAGCAATGTCATTAACAAAGAGGCTGAATAGGAATGGTCCTAAGAGTGAGCCCTAAGATACTCCTGATGTAACATAGACGACAGAATCAGAGACATGGCCAGCAAACCTCACACGAAGAATTCTTCCTGTCAAGTAGCTCCGGAACCATTGAAGAAGAGGACCTGACACACCAAGTGCCTTTATTTTGGAGATGAGATGATCATGACTGACTCTATTAAACGCCTTTGCGAAGTCCAAGTAAATGCAGTCGACCTGGTGATACTGAGAAAAGGCAGAGTACACATAATTTGTGAAGACGCAGAGGTTGGTAACTGTAGATCTTCCAACGCGGAATCTATGCTGCTCAGGTATGATAACATTCTTGAATGCAAAGGACAGAACATCAAGCACCAAGCTCTCGAAGACTTTCGCGACAACAGATTGGATTACAATAGGTCTATAATTCTTCACGTCACACGTATCGCCTGACTTGTGAACAGGCCCCAAAAACCCAGGTTTGAGTACATCAGGGAAGATTCCTTTTTTCATGAGTTGATTAAAGTAGGTAGAGAGATGAGGGGCAATGACAGAGCTGCATGCTTTCAGAATTGTAGGCGTTATATTATCTGGCCCAGCACCCTTATTAAAGTCAAGACGGAGAAGCTTTTCTTCTACCTCAAGTGCAGACATGAGCAAATTAATACATTATCTCCTTTTTCGAAACGATCTATGGATTTGCTGTTCGATCATAGTAATGCTTATTTTTTTCATCATTGTTAGCTTTGTTGACATGAACAATTTTAGGTATTAGTGTACTTGTTATAACTGGAATTTTAGATTTTAATATTCTACTGAGAAATAGTTGTGTTGGACTGACATTTAAATTATTTAAAGGTGTATTTCTATAATCTAAAAGTAATAATTCTATATCTTTATCACTATCTTTTGCTCTCCTGAACATATTCTTATAAATTGATTCAGCTTTTTCAGATCTCCCATTACTTCTTGGATAAAATGGACTACTTGTTACAACAACAAAGTTATACACATTTACAGACATTTTAAATTTAAACTAATTGAAAGGAATATTATCAGATACAAATTTTTCTGGGACTCCAAACTATGACAAATTTTTTTGAACACATAACACTATTTGCTGGTTTGTTACATAGCTTTCTTAGTTCTATCCAACTAGAATATGTATCTGTGAAAACTAAAAAATCTTCATCACAAACTCTAAAATGTCACTATAAATATTGTGCCAATGTCTTGTAGGATTGTCATGCATCAATAACGGTTCTTTACCATTTGCATGCCTATATTTTTCACACACTTTACAAGAAAGAACTTGATTTTCATTATCACTATTTATGTTAGGCACTGATTAAGTTTAGAGTTCAATAAAACTGTTTCCCACTTGTAAAATATTTTTTTTTTACAAGTTATAGCCTAAGCGTACAAAAAAAATCAAATGTTTGAAACAAAATAAACTTGACATAATATAAATATTTAAAAATTATGAGACAACTTTTTTAACATTTATTCTGATAAAGTACTCAATTACAAACATTCTGGTCAAAGAAGTACCCCTGTATCTTTATTAGAACAGATTTTATAAATAAATGTGTAAAGACTTGCGAATCTCCAAATTTTCAGGCTAAATATTTGACATGTCGCACTTGAAAAGTGAGAAAAAAAGATGAGTTAGCACTTTTTCCTTTTCTTTTTTTGTCAGTACTCACAGTGTTTCAAACACTTTGCGATCAGGGAGGTATTTTAAGAAATGTCTTCTCAAGTCGGATGGCCAGCATTGCTGGACACATCCATTTATTTTCCAGCTCGGTGTCGTCTTACCTTGGTTTGTCCTCTCAGGTCAGCTGGCCATAGCACCAACATAGTCAACTCGGCACAAACAAAGCCAAGGATAACCAACCAGGTCGGAGCGTCATTTTACTGTGACGTTTCAATGGTGACAGGGTCTAGGTTTTTAAATAATTAAATGTCCATTTTTGTTTTAAATGACAATATTAGAATTTGTTTAAAAACTTCAAAAGTGTAAAGCATTACTTGGTACAAATGTAAAATGAAGTTAAACACATTATCAGTTATTAAAATATGTTAAAATTGAGTCAATAAACATGGTTAAAAATAGGTTTTGTTTTAATGGCCGGTTTTATTAGGCCTACTAACTATGTGTTAAAATATTTCTGAGTGTAATATTTATCAAAACATACTCCAGCACAAAGTCCAGGTTTAGTTTCTTTGCCAAAGACTTCGCCTATATTGGATTTTATATCACTCTCATGCTCGGAACCAGTCAGTAGAACTATCATCATGGTTCAAAGCTTGTCTTATTTCGTCAGATTTGTCAAGAATATTGTTGCTTATTTTATTAATTAATTAAATAATAACATAATAATCCCAGTTCAAAATAGTGTGTAAGATTATGAAGCAACCTATAGGCCTAATATTTACAGATATCTACAAACTTATACAAATAATACTTTTCGATACACTATATAAAATATGATATATATATATATATATATATATATATATATATATATACAACTATATTTAGAAGAGCGCACATAATTTACAATATAATATTCAAATATACAACATTGAAGAGAGATTACGTTGTGAGTATGTAAAAACACAAGGGAGATAGCATGTGCACATTATTTCAGAAATTAGAATGGAAACTAGAGAATGGAGACTAGGTACTGCCAATAACGTAAAAACAAGACTCATATAATTCCAAAGTTTCCCAATAGGTCGCAGCAGCATTCAGTCAGTACAATTAAATAAAATAAACAACCATGTAAAATGTCCAGCTGTGCTGGCCATCCGACTCTATTAGGAAAACCAATTTGTCCAGCAATGGTGGACATCCAACTGCCGGGGACAAACCATGTGAGCTCTTTGCCGATGTGACTGTGACATAACCTCAGATGACTATTTATTTTGTAGCAACACCAAGCTGACTTAAGTATTCACATTGTCCAGCACAGCTGGCCAACCGATCACAAAGGGTTAAGACAATTTTTGTCATAGGCACAGATCACAAATTTTCAATTTTGTATTCAGGGTAAAAACACATAAAATTTAAAAAATGGGTTTCAAAATACTGGAAATCAGTTAAATGTTTCAATTATGTAACCCTCACACTGGCATCATCCGAAAACTGGGGGATGCTGCGCACGGCTAATATTTGATTTATTGAAAATGTGTTGCCATAATCAACATGACTCTTATACCATTGCATAAAGGGAGAAATGTTGGATCAGATGAGTATTTCACGTTGGCAGCTCTGACGTAAACAGCAAGTCATCAACCATTTCATTTCATTCATGTACTATTCTGGTTGACGCTACGCACCATTTTTTCTGTGCTTTTTGTAATACTATAAAACCAGGCCTATATATTTTCTAGAAATTTTCTACTAAGTTATTATAAAAGTTCATTAGCCCTATAATATTTGGTATGTATATTTTTTAAAGGAAATTTCTCCAAATTTTATTTCAGTAAACAACATATTTTTAAAAATTATTAATATAACACATCAATTTAGATAGTGAGGCCCGCAACCAGCTCACTAACTAACAAATATTTAAATTTTTCAATCATATTTTAATGCTAATGTTTTTAAAAAACCTTGTGTATTGTTTATGAAATGTTTATCAATAACACTTCTTTTTATTTTAAATATGTGCAGTGTGATAAAATTAAGAAGTATCTGAAGAGAAGAGGTCCAGACACAACACAAGAAGTTAAAAAAAACTTGTCAAATGACTGGAATGGTTGTTTTTTTGGTAGTGTATTGTGGACACAAGGATCAAAACCTACTACTCAGCCTCTACAAGATGAAGAAGGAAATGTTCTATTATGGAATGGTGATGTTCTTCATGGACAGTTGGTAAGGGAAATACTATATTACTATTAATATCATTAAGATACCAGGATATGATTGAATATAGAATGCAAGTGACTACTCTTGTTTCTAATATCAGTTAAATGATTCTTAGAAAGAGCCATTAATTAATATCCCAATAGCAAGTGCAACAAAGGGACCTACAGTTTACTGGGTAATCCAAACCATGTAGTATTGGTCTTATTTTAGACTAAACTTCAAACTGATACTCAGTTCTCTACTGTACCTTACACATTTTAGAGATCTCCATTAATATACATGGCCTAGGGATGTGCCAACCTGCTGATCTTGTTTAACTGATGTAACAATTCAATTTGCCAGTGCGTATCAGTTTAAATTAACTGATGCGAAGTGACAGGAAGTCAGGCATTCAGTCACTCTTGAAATTAACCGAATTAAAATTAACCATCTGGTGTGTTGTCTGATACAAATAGAAGCAGAAAGGCGAGCGGGATATATGGAGTATCCATTTCCTGTTGCATCAGATGGTCTCGCGAATGTGTTAATTTTCGCAACAGTTAAATTGAATCAACTGATGCGGTTAATTTTGGCCATACCTAGCATGACCCCTACTCCCTTTTGAGCTAGGTGTAAAACAGCCTTAAAACCAAAAATGAGTTCTTACCAAGCCATAAGAGGGAGGGTTGAAGTTACTTATGGGCTGAAGGGTTCATTGGGACAGTCAGAGAGTTGAATAAGTCTTGATTGCTTAGAGGAGAAATATTGCTTGAAAACTGTAGGAGGAGACAAAAATATTAAGTCTCAAAAAGAAAGGTCTGACAAACAAAGTTACCATGATAAAATCAATCTATTTTTTATTCACTTTTTTCTATGATAAACATTTTGTATATCGGGGGCAATAGTCTGTTTATTTTGTTATCTCTTTCCCCAAAATATTTTTTCTACACTCTAGACCATGAAGACTGTAATTGTGTCAAACAAAATCATTAGTTTCGTAATATTTAACTTTGAAATTCTTAAAATAAGAGAAAAAAACTATTGTGTTTAACAATACATTTAACAGATATTTATTTATTATGGTAATATATAAAATCCAAAAAGGATGTACTTACTCATCACAAATCTCAAAAACCACAGAACAGATATTTATGCTCGTCTGTTCTGGTCAAATTTTGGATAAGTTAGCTTTTGTATCATAGAGACGCACTATGAAGGATTTCTCAAAATTCCATTTATAAAGGGTGCAAACAGCCCTCAACATTTCCTTTTTATTTCATGAGAGTAACATTAGCATTAATTTAATTTAGGCCCTAATAATACATTTCAAGCAGCTTGTACAAAAAACATAAACGTGACAAAAAAGTTTGGCTAGGCCCTAGTTTAATTTTCATTGTGAAGTGTTTAAGGTCATTTCTAAAAGCTGACATGATTTCGTTATTTGCACCTCCCTAAAGTAGAATTATATGGTTTTCTAGGGTATAAAACTGCGTTATCTAGGAGAATGACGTCTGGCTGAGCCTTTATATCTATTTATTATACATTTGACAATGCCGTTTTACAAGTTTTTGACACAATTACAAAATAGCATTAATATAAATAGTAATTTTAAATTGAGAAGTGTCCAGTTTTAGTATGATCTTCTTATAAACACATCACCAATTTAAGATATAGAAATAATATACTGGTTGTACCAACAATATTGAAATAAAAAGTCGAGTCAAGAATATACATGCAAACAGAAATAATAATAAATTAACATACAATATATAATAAATGTTTGGTAAAATAATATTGATGAGATAATTTAGAGAGAACCACAGAAAGAAGGGTAAGAGAGTTTAGAGAGAACCACAGAATGAAGGGTAAGAGAGTTTAGAGAGAACCACAGAATGAAGGGTAAGAAAGTTCAGAGAATCACCCTGAAGTAAAGCAAGGGTTGTTAGCTATTATTATATACTTAGTTAAATATTTAACTATCATATGATATTTCTGTACTATATCAAGCATCAATTTCTAGGGACATTAGTTCTAAAGGATTATTTGAATAGACTATGCATCTATTGTACAGAACAAAACGGATTATCACACATTTAGATCTACAGTATGTGATTTGATGCATCTTTAAAAACATTGAGAAATTAATAAACAATATTCCTGATGATATCAACAAAAATCATAATACATATATCCAAATTTAAAAAAAAACCAGTAGTCATTTTAAATTTGAACATTTTAAAGTCGAAGAAGTATTTGAATGTCTAAAAAAATTGAAATCAAGTTCTTGTTTGGATATGTTTGGGATAAATACAATGACAATTAAATCAGCTTCAATTGAAATATGTGAAGTACTAACATGTCTTTTTAATAATTGTATTGATCTGAATATTTTTGTGAATTCATTCAAAATAATTAAAGTAATACCAATACACCAAGGTGGTAAATTTGAATACACCAATTATAGACCAATTTATACTGTACCAGGTCTTTCGAAAATATTTGAAGTATTAATATGTAGACAAATTAAAGATTATTTTGAAAATCAACAACTTTTTTCTAACAGACAATTTGGATTTAGAAAAGATTACTCTACAATTGACACAGATTCGGCCCTTGTAAAAGAAACAATCCTTTTGAAAATGGAAAATTAATTTGTTTCAGGTCTTTTGATGTGACTAAGGCTTTTGACACAGTTTATTTAATATTTTACTATATAAATTAAATTATTATGGATTTGATAAATCATCAGTGAAATTAATGGAGTCTTTTTTAACAAATAGAACACAACAAGTGGAACCAAATTATAATTACTCTCTTCCCAAAGAAGTTAAATTTGGAATCCACAAGGCTCTTCTTTAGGTCCTTTACAATTTTCAACAATATAATTTATATATTTTAAAAGGTAAAGGACCTAAAGAAGAGCCTTGTGGATTCCAAATTTAACTTCTTTGGGAAGAGAGTAATTATAATTTGGTTCCACTTGTTGTGTTCTGTTGTATGCTTTTTGTATGCTGATTATTTGGGATTGAATATCATGTAAACACTTGTGAAGAGTAATAGAAACACTTTCTTCAATAGCAAATAAACTAAAACAGTGGTGCATTGCTAACAAACTGCCCTAATATAAACAAAATTTAATATATAAAATAAAATTTTCAAATAAAACAAAATATTATTAGATATAAAACCATTGAAATTTCTAGGATTTATACTAAATAGTAATTTAGATTGGCAGAATCATACCAACAATATTATGAAAAACATAAAAAAGGAATTTATTGTTTAAAAAGACTAAAGAAGAATGTAACTGATGATGTTGTGATTCTAGTTTACTATGCTTACATTAATAGTCAATGGTACACATTTATGGGGTCAACCATTAAACATTAAGAAATTATTTATTATTAACCCTTTTAGTGCCGTGACCTTGAACAGCCTCTATGGTGAAAAGTGCCAAGCAATTCTGAGCAAAAATGTAAGGGTTTACAACAAAAATCATATTAAATTTATTTTTGGTCATAAACCTTTGATATAAGTTTTATTTTGTTTTATGATTATTATTGCACCTTTTGATTGTAAATTATTTTGAAATATCGTCTTCCAAGTATTTATAAGCTAAAAAAAACATGTAAAAAAGATAAAAATTTGACTTTGAGTCCATAAAAGTATATTTCAGTATTTTTTTTAATTTTTTCCAGTAATACTGTCTTATAGTGCATCTAAAACTGAACAAAACCAGTATAACAAATATTACTTTCATGCAAACAATTCCCAATATTTTGCAAAATAAAAATATTTTATAATACGATAATTTACGGCGAAAACATATAAGTTATGGAAAAAATTTATTCTCTGTATTCTTATAAAAAAAAACAAAGTTATAAGAAGTAAATTACTATATTAGGAGCTTATTCTATACCTAAAATATGTTGTAACCATAGTAATCATAAAGAATAATATAGAAAATAAATCATTTCATACCTTATTGATTGTTCAATTCAGAGTGAAAAATCAGGTCTCCTTACTGAAGCATTGAATTTATAATTGTTTTTTTACACTAATCATCACAGTTTACTTTATTTCCATCCATTTTACAATAAAAATGATTAAAAATGTTATTTGAAAACACACGCAAACACCGCTCGGCACAATGTAAACAAACAACGAAACAACTAGCGCAACTTTGTAAACAAATGAAACATCGATATATCGAAGAGTACATCGAAACATCGATCGAAACAAGTACTTCGACGCCTTTAGAAGCTGTCTGCATCGTTACTAGCCAGTTAATACAGTAAGATAGTACTATAATAAATTAAATACGGATCGACACGCTCCGTGTCGACGGCATTTTTAGCACAGAAATGCATCGACACGGAGCGTGTCGTGCGGCACTAAAAGGGTTAAAAAAAAAGTATTACGATTAATCTGTGGAGTAACGCAGACTACTCTTTGGAAGCCATTATTTATAAAATTAAATATTATATCACTTCCGTCCCTTATAGTTTACAAGTCACTTCTCAACATAAAAAAATATTCAATATTATTAAAAGAACTCCAACGTGCATTCCTATGACACCAAAAATAATAATAAATTGGAAATCAAACAATATAATTATCACAAATCAGAGAAGAACTTCCTCTACATAAAAATAAGACTACAACTCTTTGTCAGCTTCTACACTACAGTTATATTATAAAAATTTCAAATCAAGAGTAAGAAAAATTTTAACAGTAAATTTTTTATATAAAATTGAAGAATTCTTTGAACTAATGAAGAAAATTCCTGCAGTACTGTAATTTGTTATATACTAATATATATTTTTTATATTCTATACAATTTTATACATCAAATGATGTCAATTAAGTATGTTGATGACAAATGATCAAATGATGCCAACCCACACACAATGTTAAGAAGACAACTGAACCATTTTTATTAAAAATTCAAGTGGCTATCGATCCAGAGTGCCGTTGTATGAGAGACTCTTAATTTTGCGATCACAGCCAACTTTGTTAATCAGTTTAAATAGAAATATATCCCCTCAATAAATGCATCTATTTAATTTACTGTACTAAGTAGCTGACTGCGAGACTGTGCTTATGTGTGCCAATGATGAACTAAATTGCAGTGAATAATTAGGAATGCCAAGAATAGTACAAAATTATATTTTGCTAGCTAAGTCCCCATACTAGATATAACAAGGCCACTCCCATGCAATTGTAATATAGCACAACATAATATATAAATTATTTCAAAATGTTTAACATCTTAATATTAATTAAAATGTGAACTTAGCCGTTCTGGTGGACAGCAGCTCTAGTTGCCCTCATCCTACTGCCTCAAATGGTCTTGATCTACCCCTTAAACTAGAACCGTCCCCCTCCCCTTGATCCTCAATGGTCAGTTCTCTACTTTCTTATCACTCCAACATGTGGCGGTCAATCCACCACAAAAGGTGCAATAAATAATAACTTATATTTATATTTTCAGTTGGTAATTAATAGCACAAAAATATATTCACAGGAAGATGACAGCCGGTGTGATAGTAAAGTCATTTTCGAACATTTCAAAAACAACCCTTTAACAGCAGCTGAGAATATCTGTGGGCCCTATGCCTTTGTGTGGTGGCACAGTCCAACGAGACAGCTGTGGTTTGGAAGGGATGTATTTGGTCGTCAAAGCCTTTTGTGGAGCGTATCCTCTGAACTACTTACATTGACTTCTGTTGGGCATAAGGATTCATACTTTTCAGAAATTCCAGCTCTTGGCCTCTTCATGGTAGACTTCTCTAACACCCAACAAGTTGGTAATATTTTAAAATATTTTATATATGTTATTTTAATTTCATCTTTGTAGTTTGAGTAATTAAAATGCTCATAAGGTAATCACAAGTATAATTTTTACTTAATTAGAATTATTATTCAAATATAAGATGCCGAAATAGCCTTGTATGTATTTTAAGATAAATATGAATGATTTCATGAGTATAGTTTGCACGTGGATGATGTGTGTAGTCTTGTTACTGACTAAGATCGGCTGTTTCTTTGAAAAAGCCATTTATCATAGCCCAATAGCCATGTCAAATGAGGAAAGGTTACTAGAGTACAAGGTTGACACATCCGGCCATTTTCGCAGTTCAGGTAGTGTGGGACCAATGATGTCACGGGGTGATCACCCGCCTGCCACTGATTGTCGCCAACTTGTTAGTGAAGTTGTTATATCACAGGGTAAAGTATTAAGTATTTTAAATTACAATCACTTCCATCCTTGTTAGTTTAGAAGATGCAAGTATTAGAACCACATGACTACACTGTAGCTGGCTGTTTAGTAGTGATATTGAGTAATATCACTTTTTGAAAATAGTGATTGAAAAATAGATATTTTGAATCTACTTTTATTAGAGCTGGTGTTTTCAACACGCATAACATGTATCAGAGGACCAAAGAAAATCCCAGAGAAAATTCATTTCAAAGACATTTTCATGTTAATGTTTGGGCAGGTGTCATCAGAAGTGATTGTCAGTAAAATGCATAATACTTTACCCTGGGATACACCAACTTCACTGGCAATTTGGCGACTGCTAACTTCAGCATTTTGACGAACTACATTTAGAACTTGTTCGTCTAAGCCTACATCCTTAAGTGCAGGGCCTACTTCATTTGGTTGTCTGTGAACAGTCTCTCTCCAACAAATGTTGATGTAGCCTTGAGAACACTTGGGAACTAGACATTCTAAGATCTGGGTACCATCGGTGGTATTCCCTCTGAGCAACCAGTGCATTTCTATTAATAAAACCGCACACATAGTGCATTTCAACATACTCTAGTCCATGATAGCTTTAAATATACTTATAATAAATTGTTCAGTAAAAACAATCCAAAAAAGAGATGAAGTAAGGAGAGAATAGAGAACACTAACATGTTCAGGATTAGTGTTACTTTGTGTTAAAATGTAAATCATCCCGTATTCATTTTGCACATAATTCAATAGGGACTTCACATAGTTGATTGATAGTAGAATGCCTTGCTGAAAGGGTAACATACTTTTATTTCCATGACAACGCATATTGGACACACAGGTAAACATGGCATCGAGGTGATGCCAAGAAGGTTGATGAGCAATTAATTTTGACTGTAAAATTGCATTTTCACTCAAAACATCTGAACACTTTTGATTTGTACAAATATTGTCAGAAGATGGAATTTACATCTTTTATTTTTACTATCATTATGTCCAATATCAAAAAGCAAGATAACATTGTCGTCATATATGACTATTACTCAACAAATTGAGCTACACCACTTTCAACGTCTCATATATAAATTGGCAAACTAAAATAACTGAGACATATAAAAATATTTCTACTGTGAAGGGTTAACACGTTCACTGCGTTGTTATAATTTCTCGGCCATTCATCCTGTGCGCCACACAATCTCGGGGTCTCGTTGCATACCATCAGTTCAGTGCGGTACGAGATCCCGAAATCTCGTTGCGCAACAGAAGTTCTGTGCACAATATGTCATCAATTGAAGATAGAGTACTCTAGGTTATTGTTTTAGAACTATCAAGTTTCTGACGTCATAAGTGCTATGCAGGGTGTGGATATAGCGTATAAGCACAATGTCTCAGGATCTTGTGTCGCATATAAGGAAGTACTGTAATAAATTATACTCTAGCTGAGAAATTGATGTTATGTTGTAAATAAACAGACAACTCAGCAACTGCGTGGAACAACTCTCCTGCCTTTTCAAACAACAGCTGACAATCTGTTTGCTAATATTGACGTTTACCATGTGATTGACAAGGTCTATAGGTCTCGTACCACATATAACTAATATGTCATTACTCTGGCACGTAAGCTTTAGATCTCATTTAATATTTAGGTTACTATTAAATACACAAAGTAAAATGCTTCCATAGAGTTCAGCTCCTGCAACAATACGTTAATTACTACAAAAAATATCACAAACACATATAGGAATTAAATGCTAATTTCATCATTGTGTGAATGTAAGCCTACGACACGAGACCCCGGGATCCTCAGTAAACATCTCTAAATTAGTCATAACTTAAAATTTTAAGGAATATAAACATAATTTTAACTATCAAGTCTTTTTAATTTCATCACAGGAATATGCTGTAATTTAACTATGTTAAACCTTGAACTGTTAATCAAAAATTGAAAGTTCAATCTGTCATTAGTTACCAATCAAATGTAAAATTTAAATTAAGATAATTTTTTTATATAAACTATCTAAATTTATTGGTGGAAATACCTTTGAACTTAATTTAACAATACTCTCTCCCAATGCCCTTTTAGATTGATCATGAATAACCCTTAGATGATCACTTCAAAATTATATTTGTTTAGTAATTAGTATTTAGTTTTTGATAGAATAATCAGTTTATGTCATCTTATCAAATGATTAGCTTACAGTAGTTTTTATATATTTACAAACTAATATTATAAAAAAAAACTGTCAAAATATTGTATAAAAAATATTTAGTTTATTTTTACTGAGTGATTTCACATGTATTAAAATTAATTTGTTTAAAGGTTAAAAATGAGACAGCACAAACGCTGATTCTTGGCAGCAAAGGAGAAGTTTCCAGTAACAAGGTACAGTATTGTAAACCCTTTGCACTTGAGAGGGCTATTTAAGAAATATCTTCTGAGGTCTTATGGCCACTGTCAGCTTTTATTTTCCATAGAACTAACCTCTTTGCCTCAGTGCTCACCAGCCGCTACTTGGTGTTTGTGTTGCTAAGTGATCAGTCGTTAAAGTAATAAAACAGCCATACATTATCAAAATTGTTTATTATTTACATATTAGTGTGTTAGTTCCAGTTATGTTAGAATTTAAGTTTTTAGTGAATATGGAGGGAAATGATGACTTAAGATCAAATGGTATCCGAGACTTACTCGTCAAACTCACAAGTATTCTTTCATTTCTCTTAAACTGTTACTGTGGTGCAACATAGTTTTAATGTTATCATTAAAACAAAGTTATGTAAATTACATAGGTTTTTAAATTTCCATTTTGGCATTTCAGCAGAGTGTCAATAAAACAATTCCGACCCAGTGAGAACTGGCAGACAACATGGCTGATGCATACCACAAGATGGTGGTGCGGCCACTCTTGTGCCTTTCAAATGCGAATGATTAAGCTTCAGTTTAATATTATTACAATACCTCCGTACATGTATAGGCAAATACCACCTTATTTGTATGAGTGGGTCAATACCACATTAGTGTACATCCATGGATGGGTGGATGGGGCAATAACACTGCACGTGTATGGGTGACAATTATTGACAATCAGTTTAGGCCAACAGCTTACTCTTCCACTGGAACAGTTGTGAGTGGGTGATAAATTTCAAGATTCATATTGTGGAATTAACCCTCCTACTCACCACAACATATACAGTGATATCCTCAACTCACTCCCCTCCCCATCCACTTATGGTGGAATTGATTCTCCTACTAACATTCCATTCACTCTATTTTAATGGCTATTTTTAATGACATACTACGTTGTTATAATATCGATTTTCATATTTCTGTTATAATATTGTTTAAGTGTCAATAATTGAGTTACATTAAAGAATAAATTGGCAGTTACCATTAACCCTTGCCAATCATTGACTCCTCTAGCTCCCACTGCACACTAATGACATCGACAGTTATAAGTGTAACTTTAAGTTTTTGCCACTTGACTACATGCATTGGCCATCACCCATCCTAGATAACTTAAAAGTTTCCATTCCGACACCAACTATTGAAGGGACGCTGTATTATCGTATACACTCTCTAAAACACGTAGCCTTAAGTAGCTGGGTTACAGTACTATACCGCAGCACAACTTCATTTTTCATTAACTGTGACTCTTTGGATGATATTACTTTGTAAAAATTTCCCCAAATTCTATTAAATACAATTATTACAGTGAATTAATGTATTATGTTTGAGAATCTCTCAGGCTAAGTACATATATATCCTGAGTGGATGTCAGTATCTTTCTGCATTCAGTGAGCTAACACTTCTGTAATAATTCTTGGTAGAGAAGATTTAATGGTTAGGTATGAGAGAGGACTATGTAGTCCTAATCTCGCCACTTGTAAATACAATTAACACAATTTTCATTTCATTCAGATTGTATAGAAATATCTATTTAAATGTTATTTAAAACTCATCAGCATAATAAATTATACATATTTGAAGTATATTAATTTTAATTTTGAATTATTTGCTTCTTTAATTTAAAATTGTTTGATTTACAGTGCTACAATATGATCGGAGCAATCGGGTCAAGCCTGAAGTGTGTGGCACTTGTGTTGGAAGTCTTAAAAAACCAATTTGGTGACATTCTAGAGTTTCATCTGGAAGAACTTTGAAGGCACAATTTATTTAACAATTTATGATATTTTTCAAAATGTGATGTATTTTGATGTAATTTAAACCAGTTTAAGATGTTTAGTTTAACTGTAAGATAGGCTTAATCTAGTTGACTTTTACTTATGAATAATAACTGGTGAAATTTGTGTTTATTGTTGTGAGTGTATCAACACCTATAATATTAAGAGAAATTTATGTGTCAACAATTTATTTAGAGAACAATATGAAGGACATAGTATGTAGTTGAACTTAGAAAACTTTAAAAAGAAGGAGGAGCATACTGTTTGAACAAAAATGTCCTCGTAACCAAAATTAATTATCATTTCTGTTCAACACTTTTTATGTTTCATTCTCGGCTCTCTGAGATTAATGACAGTATTAATAATGTGTGTCAGTCAATCTGTCCAATATGTGGAAACAGAATGATGTGTTTCAGATCAAGCAGTCCATCATCAGTTATTCTGTTTCGTTTCTATTAACTGAAATACACATGACACTTCACACAGTATAACAATGTTCACTCACATAAACAACTGTATTAAAATTAAATGAATGGAAAATTCCAGTCCGTTGCGAGTCCACATGACTGTATCAGTGTGTGCCGGCATATGACTTTTTTTATTAGTTAATTTTAATGTAATCGTTGACAGGTGTGAACCTTGTTATATTGTATAAGTGTTGTGTGTATTTAACATAATAAAGACAAAACAGAGGAACAACATGGGTTCAGGAAAGGAAGAAGCACCATAGATCTGATTTTTGCAGTGCGGCAAATGATCGAGAAGTATTGGGAATATGACAAGAAGTTGTTCATGGTGTTCATAGATGTGGAAAAAGCATATGATACTGTTAACAGAAGTAGTATATGGGAGAGCTTGAGGAGGATAGGAATAGATGAAAGAATGATTGGATGGATGAAGGAGTTATATAGGACACATAGATGTAGGGTTAGAACTAGTATGGGGAATACTGAGTGGTTTGAAGTAAAAAAGGGGCTGAAGCAAGGGAGTGTTTTATCACCAGTTTTGTTCAATGTAATAATGGAGGTGATGCTGAGGGAAATTAAGGAGGATGTAGGAGGAGGGGTGAATGCGATGTTGTTTGCGGACGACATTATGTTGTGGGGGGAAAGTATAGAAGAAGTGCAGGAGGTATTGAATAAGTGGAGTGTAAAGATGATGGAGAGAGGTCTGAAGGTGAGCATGGAGAAGAGTGAGGTGATGGTGGTGGGTAGAGATACGGACCTGGGAGGGGTCGTGGAGTTGAATGGGGAGAGCTTGAAGAAGGTGGAGGAGTTTAAGTATTTGGGAACAGTGTTATCGAGCAATGGGAAAATGGAGCAAGAAATAAGTAACAGATTGGAAATGGGTGGTAGGTTTTTTGGAAGCGTGAAACACCTGGTATGGGATGGAAGTGTACCACAAAGAGCCAAGGTAGCAATGTTTAAAACTTATTATAAACCCATGGTGACGTATGGAGCTGAGACGTGGAGAGTATCGGAAAGGGAATGGAGTAGGATACAAGCGGGGGAGATGAGATTTCTAAGAACCATCAAAGGCAAAACACGAAGAGATAGGATCCAGAATGACGAGATAAGAAGAGGTTTAACTGAAGAGAGTTTGAGAATGGGGGTGGAGAGGTCACGGTTAAGATGGTACGGGCATGTGAAGAGGATGAGACAAGAAAGAATACCTAGAAGAATGGAGGAGATGGAAGTGGTGGGCAGAAGACCCAGAGGAAGACCTAGGGGAAGATGGTTGGATGGCGTGAAAGTCGATGTGGAGAAGAGGGGGGTTGTGTGGGGGGAGGTGATGAGAAGAGAGATGTGGAATAACAAACAGGAATGGAGAGGCTTGGTGAACGCCCGAACCCAGGAGTGAACTGGAGCGGGTTTCCGGATATGTATATGTATGTATGTAAAGACAAAACAGAAGACCTGATGATGGATTGTCATCGTCTAGTTCTCACATGGTGGACAGATTGACTGATACATGTAAGTAATAGTTGATCATCTCTCCGGTGCTAAAATGAGTGAATTTAACCCTTTCAGAGATATGCCGCCTCGCCTATGGATATGCCCAAAAGTGCTAAGCAGTTTAGTGTGAAAATGTAGAGTTTTGGTAAAACGCTCATAGATTCGTTATTTGTTGTCATATCTTCATACTTTTTTTTGTATTGTAACAAAATAAACAGGGAGCAGCCATATAACAAGAAAATACATACAAAAGTATTTTTTTATTTTTGTAATTATGAATAAAATAAGAGTGCCTGAATATTTTTTTTTAGATGACTGTAAAGAACATCCAATGAAGAACAAATTTCATGTATTTCAGTTCATTTTTATAAAGAAATGAGGAGTTTAGAGGAAATATAACAAATATTGTCCTCGCAAAAAATAGTTGAGAACTTGAAATCTGAAACATATGTTTTTAACAAACAAGCAATAACTATTCAATCATATGTATATGACATTGTACTGTTTTATTTCTATAAAACCATTATTATAATAACAAATTATTACAGTAAATGAGGTATTTTGGTTTTGAAGCATCTGCTCTTCATCAATAATATTGCGTAGCAAGGAATCGTTTGTGGCCAATTTTTTATTAGCTATGCTAAAAACAATGAATTTATTATAAATAAGGCACACAAAAGTTCAAAATAAACGTTTTATAAAACAAACTATTTACATATTGTATAATGCATTTCTGTTGAATAAAACATATACAACTGAACAACAAAAAGCACTCACAAACTTCACAAAACAAACAGATGAACATAACCTTGATCTTCCTTAGTACCAAAAAAAATATAAAAAGTATTGTCAGCAACCAAATGGCCATATATCGATTCTCTAATACCTTTAGAATAAAAGGACAACCATAGCGGCCAGTAAAATGAACAAGCCTGTCATGTATTGTCAATTGGTCGGTAGCGTAGTTGGTTCAATCCCAGCTCCATGTGCTAAAGGTTCTCAGTTCAATCCCAATCAGAGTCAATACATTTTGAGAAGGATCAGCTGATAATCACTGGCTGTTCATGTGTCATTGGGCTATTAATTAATGGCACTTTCTAAGGAATAGTCGGCCTTAGTTTGTAACAATGACTACATTCGCTCATCTACACTCATCACACTCATTCGAAATCCATATTCGCCCATATCTTGACGATCGGCGTCTTATGAATAAATAAATAAATAAAAAATAAATGTATATGTATAAAATACGTAGTGTCTATAATGTAGACGCTTGCACTTTTAGCACTAAAGGGGTTGATAATGACAGTACAGTACTTCGATTTGGATTTAATGAATTGGTCATTTGCTATTCTCATTCTTATTAGTATACATGCAATAGTTCACTGAAAATGTTCAATTCAGTTCAGAATTCGCAGATTATCTATTGAAGAACTAAACTAATAAAATTAATGTATATTTAAATATATATTTTTAGAAGGTTGGTGTATATTGTTTGCTATTAAAGGTCCCATTCTGCCAGCTAAGTGTGTTAAAATTATATTAGTATGAGATTCAATAATTATATTTATATATATTACATCCTGTTAATAAGTTCCTTAAATGGTGATCTTAATAAATGAATTAAAGCTGAAAATCAAGATCAGGTAATAAATCAAATGTACAGTACAATTCCTATTATGAGGCCTCAGATTATCTGGTTCTCTATATGTATCCAACCTAGCATAGCAGAAAAAATACTAAACAAATATTTTGTAAGTTATAATGGCAAAAACGAAAATGCCCATCACCCAACTAATGCAATTTCTAAACCACAATATTTCGTTATAGTATTTAGAGATGATAAAAACACAATAAATTATAAATGATTGTTAAAGTACAGTATTCTACTGTATTATAAAGTAGTAGATGAAATTTTTATAGTATAAAAAGAATAAAGTATGTTTTTTTAAACACTATATACAGAAATAGGTCTTGACTACAACAATAATCAACGTAAATACATGAGAACTACAACTGCAACAGTATGCTGTGTCACATTCATATTGGCACTTCACAAACAAGGGTCATGTATGAAATATTTAACGTATTTTATGCTAAAAAAAGGAAGAATTTTTTTTATGATTAATATTATCCGGCTTTGCCTCCTGCAATATTAAGCCAGATGTGTTCTTCTGTACATTTGTTTTCACTTTAATAAGTCAATAACTTTCATCATAAAGTACAAACGGTACAGCTGTATTGTTATAGCCCTTGGGCTAGTATTGAATATATTGTATAATTGATTGTACTATATGATGTGACATTTATATGCAATATTTGTAATGTAATGTTAAAAGTCAGTATCTAAAAAAATTGTAAATTGGTTCTTGTACAGCATGTGAATTATTCCAACATAACTTCAAGCAAGGGATATAAATTAAAATAGTATATTATTGGTAAAATGTATAATCAAGTGCAACACATTTTTCTCAGGGTTCACACAAATTTGAAAAGTATGGGAAGTAAGGTAAAATGAAATCTGTCAAGGAATATTTTTGAAATATATCAAAATTCAGAGAAAACCCAGTTTTTTGTTAAGTCAGAAAATTGGAATGTTTTTGGTTCTGTAGATTATTTATGATTGATTGCATTATCAAGAAGACTCGTTATCAAAATACTTATTTTCAACTGACAGCAATTACAAATAGGTATGTATGCAAGTAAGTCAAGAAACAATATGCTCTACTTTTAACTTGCTTGCAAATACCCTTCAATGAATTTGAAGATAATCAAAAAAGGTAATATGACTTCTGTTCTCCAATATTGCTGAACAATATAAACAATGTCCCAAACAATGGAAAATTATCAAGCCTAGCCTTATTTTCTCCCGTGAAAATGTATGTGGCTTCTCGGTAAACAGAAATCTCCTGGTTGAAAACTTGCATGAACAGAGAAGAGTGGATGATGCTATTAGATCTCTCTTGGAGGCATTCATTGCAAATATTCCAATTTGCCATAAAATGTTAATGTAAGTGAAAAGAGCTAAACAGAGGTATGATGAATATCGTGAAGAATTAAGGAAAGGTCGAAAAGAAATAGGTGGAAAAACTAAAGCTTACCTTAAAAGAGTTTGAAGAAAAAATAAAACTAGTGAAAATGAAAAACAATTGATAATGATGAGTAAATTCAGACAAAAATTGAAATGCTGGAGAAAAAAAAGTCAGTGTAAAATAATAAATCTACTACAACTATAATTTTCAGATATATTTTAGTATGTTTTACTTTTATTGTTTGTAGTGTGATCTCCATCTGTTTGTTTTTTGTGTAATAATAAATATTATATGCAATTGTATTTTCTGCATTAGGCTGTTTTATGATTGATAAATAAAAAAATATAATAGATAAGAAAGGATAATTATAGGGGAGATTTGACGAGACGATTTTCATTTTTGGTTTATTATTTTAACTAATGTGAAACGATTAAATGTATAAATGGTTGCTAATATCTACATTATGCAGTCACTGTAAATTTGCAAACTTATTCCGGAAAAATGATTTTTTTAATTGTGTGAACCCTGTTTTCTCTTCAGTGCTTTAATGAGGTTTATAACACTAAATAATATGATTAACAAAGGTGTTATTTTGGTGAAGGGAGGGGGAAGATTTTTCTGAAGATTATCAAACAAAACAATGTTTTTAATTTATTCATAATAAAGTATTGTTTAAGCCTTATTTTTTTTAATTATTAGGGTTATTTTATTTTGTGAACAAACGTTCACAATTCCTTCAATGTTCTTATTGCAAGATTTATGAAAGGTAGTGATGACACTCCCACCCACCAATACATGTAAAGGTGATGGTTGAAATACATGGAGTAGTGGCAACGCTCCCACCCACCATTATTGGTATGTTGGTGATGACCCTATGCCCATCCATAGACGTAAGGTGGGTGGTATTAATCAACCCACCAGTACACCTACAGTGATATTAGCCCAACCTTACAAGTAATGTACACTGAGGTGACCCAAACACAATTTTACCTGTAAAATGTAAGCGACTACAATTTAAAAAGTGGATCTCAAAAATACAAAATATTTCTGTTTGAAATTTTTAAGGTTGATAAGTAGCTATCTTCAGCAACAGTTGAAAGAACTTTATCTTGCTTTCGTTGACTGAAAAACATGGCTCTGTTCCACGATGACATATAATAGGTTAGACCATCTTTTCCGTTCATAAATACATTGCAAAATTTATGGATGACAAGGACATTTGTAGAAATTTTGGTCAGTAGAGTGGAAAATCAAAGTTTAGCTTTAGGAAATTTTCAAGACTAATTCTTGTAATATTTTTTTTTTTTAATTAGTAAAAACTGACACTGATGCCTACTTATAGCTTATCTCAGCAATTTGCAACATTTATAATTTCTTAATAGTTAGATTTTGTGTTATTACAGTATTTTTAATTCTTCCATCATATATATTATTATTTAACCCTATTCAGCTCCAATATTTCTTTACAACAGTATCACATTTACGTAAGTTACATTTTTTCTAAGTAGATGAAGTATCAACGAAACCAAAACATACTGAAATAGTGAATGACAAGACTGATTATTGTTTTGTGGTAGGCTTACTGAGACTTATCACAAAATAAATGTTTTAATCATTAGCTAATGGTATGTAATTTTCATAACTCTACTTAATATTGGCAACTCATTTTACAAATTCATTTTGCTTCGCTTTGTGACAGTTCTACTCCAGCAATACAGTTAGCTATTGACTACTAGTCTTATTATTTGCTCTGTTAGACTAACATGATTTATTTGATCTATGATAAGACAATAAGGTAAACATGTTGCACATATCATTTGGACTGGACACCACCTGATCCTTCCATTTGAGACTGTTTTGCTAGGTCCTCTTGGTACCACTAACATGGCTACAAAAAGCTGAGAATTAGACAGAATGATAGCATCAATGTAATTAAGGTAGCATGCCCTTGATAAAACTTTACATCTGCTTCTAAGAAAGTGATTCTGTATTCTGTAGTAATCCATGCAGTTAAAAGACAACTTATGGGCTTTATTCTTCTCAGTAACCAATTCTCTGAGTTCAGAAGAGAACCACTTCGGAAAAATCTACATGCACACTCTTGAAAGGCATGTATATTGATCTTATGTTGTTGACAGTAGAAACCAGGCTGGTAAACACCTTGATGACGGTCCTGATAGTCAATCTGGAAGAGATCAACAGCTAGAATACCCTGACACGCCACATTTAGGTCACATCGGCGATAATCCAGAGTATAATTAGGTCAGCCTACTTCTATCAGATCCATCAGCAGCTGGGACAAGGCAGACAGGCCCTGATTCAGTAAATGCAACCAGTTAGTCGAAGGCTCATTGAAGTCGCCTAAAATCAAGATATCAGCTAGAAGCCTGGTATCAATAGCTGCCGCAGCTATAATGTCACAAAATGAACATTAGTCATTAGAAGGATTCCAGGGGGAAATGCATAAAAGCATTGAAGACCAATTTTCCAGTTTAAGAATCAGTACCAACACTTTAAGATTTGTTTCAAACGTACAGTGTCTAGTAACTTCCATATCCCTGGAAACAGCTATAAGGATTCCTGCCCCCGCCAGATTCCTTACTGCTTGTGAGTTCAGATCGGTCATAGCGGAAAACCGAATGAATAGTGAAATGGAGTTCGGTATCCCTCAATTTATCACCAAAGTTATAGTTAAATTTTTATAATGGTAGACTCAGGCTCCGGAGGAGGATCATTGTAAAGGATGTCTTACAAACATTTGCTCATATTTTTGTATACACTTGATGCAGGAATGACTCATCGGACTGCAATCGTTTAGGTTATTAGTGCACTGCCGAGTCTACGGTTATAAAAATTATACTATAGTCAACCAATATCAGTATGTCACAGTACAAAGAAGTATAATAGGTATGAAGTGCGCAGCTGGTCAAATTTACTTTGAAGATCGTTCTGTAAATACACACTCATCACGGATTTTTGCATTAGTGAGGCCTTTCCACTTTTTTTTTTCTTACTAGTGAAAATATTTTGTATACCAATCTCATAGTGAATCTTAATATATTTTTCACCTTTAGCAGACCTCTTTTGAATTGTTAAAGATCAGATTCTTCAACTCATTCAGTTGGCGTTGAAGGTATTAACCCTGGAATATTACAATGGGGCACTCAGTTCAGTACCCTAGATAATATTTAATACTTGTTTCTTCCTGTAAAAAACAGTATGCCATATATGTACCTTAAATTTAGTTTTCTTGCTTCAACGAGCGTTGGAATCTAGTGGCACAGTGCTGTAACTCGGCTACTTGAGGACAAAGTGTTTAGGAGATTGTAGGCGATACGTTCCATACTCATAACTCGGTCCTCTTAATTAATACCTCTCGGCATCTGCTCAATGGTTGCCATCAACTTAGACACTATAGAGAAGTCTGGGTGTCCATGTTGGATGGTAGTCACGGTTCAGATGTTGTGTAGGGAGAGAACTGAGTGTCAGACTTGTCAGTTAGCTGTAAATGAGACCTGAGGAACAGTTGACTACTCTCAGTTAGTAAGCAGACTACACTCATATCATCATTCATATTTGCCTTAAGAGTCGTCGGAGGCTGTTTGCCATGTTGGTTTTAATCCCATAAGATCAATGTTATTTTCGACCCGGACATACGAGCATGTGTATCCAAACTAAACAATCATTTTCAAACAGATTTTTTCCAAACAAATTGCATTTGATCAAAAATGAAATTACACGTTGGAATTCCTTTGCAAATTCCTAATTAGTTTTATAGAGAAAAATACAACAAAATATTTATTTTGAAGCTTTTATTTTCCAAAACTATGTATTCAAATATGAATGTGTATGTATTCAAATATGAAAAGCAAACCCAACGTGCATTATAATAACGTTTAAAATTCCACCTCATACACAGCTCTTTGTATTTGAGGAAAGTGCCAAATTGGTTAACAAAAAATATAATTTAAGCACCTTATCAGCGAATGTACCATTAAAAAACTAAGTACATTGGCTGACAAAAGTCAGCCTGAAGATCTGAAGACAATGAAACTCTTAATATTTACAAGGCACCTTCTGTTAGTAAAATAATAAAGTGTTCCGATAAGCAAATTAATATTGTTCAACATTGTAATAAAAGTTATAGAATGGATTTTTTGTTTCTATATATTCAAGGAATGATAGATAAATTAGATTTAATAGAAGTAATTGCCGTACAAAAAGATTTAGATGCTATCTGTGTTGCTGAGCATTGGCTGGATAAGGATAATTTAAAACTAAATTGCCTACCAAGTTATGCTGTAGCATCAAATTTTTGTAGGATAAAAAAGAGATGAGGGGGTTTAGGAATTTTAATTTAAAAAATCTTGACTTGCTTTGACATTCCTTCAATAATTAAACTTGCATTAAAAGAACATTTTGAATTATCCTCATGTCTTGTAAAAGAGTATCAAATTTTATTTATTTGTTTGTATACAAACCCACCAAAAGAAAACAAAGAGATTTTTTTATAGATTTGATTGTTGTCCACTTTGTTTTCCATGGATGTAAATATAGTTATAAGTGGCAATTTTAATTTCAACTAAATTTTGTAGTTAATTCAAGGTTTTGGCCTCAATATTTTGTTTTAAAATGTTTCAAGACCAGGCTTAATAAATAGTAGTTGTATTGATAACATTGTGACTAATTTACATTCATCGCATTAGACATAGAATGATAACATAGAACAAATTTACAGTTCTACCAAGGTTCTTAATGTTGACTTTTTAGATCATGCCTTCTTTGTTGTCTAAAACTAGGTCATTTAAAAAAATGTAATGAGGTAACTTTTTTTTTTAAAACTTGTTGAAATACAACTGACCTAAATATAGCCTCTTTTAAAAGTTTTCTGGAATTAGCTGGTTAACCCTTTCAGTGCCGGACATTTTTTTTAAAAATGTCCCTATGTTGCCGGGCATTTTTTCACTAGTTTTACCTTATGTTGCCGGGCAATTTTAAGCGGTTTTGCAAGCTATTTAAAAAAAAATCATAACTAATTTATTTATCAAGGTAAAACAATGATTTTTTTTTGTTATTTTCCAAAATGTATGCACAACACCATAAAACAACAGAAATCATATAATATTATGGTTAACACTATATAAAAATATATGTACTTACCATTTTTTTTTTTTTTTTTTTTTTTTTTTTTTAATCCAAAAAGAATGCCTTTTAACCATGATGAAAAAAATCTGTTTGTTATAGATGTGCACTTCACTAATTAAAACAATCATTTAAGAATATAAATACAAATTTTCAGGTCCATAGCTTCAAAAATAACTAATTGGTTCACATTTTTGTAAATTCTGGCACATTTCAGTTTTTCACTACAATAACCGGTAATACATGAGGATATTCTATTATTGATTTCCATCCAAATAAGTTCAATGAAGTTCATACATGTTGCATAATATTATATAATTAATAGTAAAAAAAGGAACTAGGCTAACATATTTACAATTTTTATGATAAATAAAAAAAATTAAAATATTTTTAGCAATGGTGTTTGCTAAGGCACTTGTTATGTATGCCTTTCTTACATTTACTACACATGAAAGTGGAATTCTTCCTTTTGCCACCTTTTTGCGTACTTTCCTTACTGCAAACACAGCAATTTTTTTCACGGTTATCAGGAATTTTTTGAATTGGAGGAATTGGAAGAATAACAATGACGTTGCGTCAGACAGCTGACCGAGAGCGCTGCTGACTTGATCACGTTGTGATGTGTTTATTATTCTTTTTATATACTGAATGTACACAGTTAAATGCTTTATAAATATTGAAAACGGATAAAGAATATTATTCTTAATACTATTGTTAAAGTTTCAAAGCTAAAAATTATTATATTTATTTTTTACGATTTTTTTACGAAACGTCCGGGAAAACCGGACGTTGGCACTACGCGACCACCTATAAACGTCTGGGTCCTACCGGACGTTGGCACTTTGTGAACAGTTAAAAAACGTCCGGGTACCCGGACGTTGGCACTGAAAGGGTTAAATCTGAATAGTGAAAAGGATGCTGAGAAACTATTTAATGCATTTTTTGATTTGTAAATGTGAGCTGTTAATTTGGGTTTGCCTTTAAATAATATACAATTAATCAGAACTAATCTACAGTACATAAGTGGTACACTGATGAACTAGGTAACATTAAAAATCAATGTGATAAATATTATTATCTTTCAAAAAATACTTATGACCCCACAATTAAATCTAGGTATAGACAACTGAAGTATCAATATAGATACAAAATTAAAATGTCTAAACTCTTTCTAATGACTTAGTAAGTAGAGCAGTAAATAAACCGAAGCAAATGTGGAAAATTATCAATGACAACATGGTTTCTGCAAAAACCTTCTCATTCGAATCCTTCTTTAGGTGCAGTTGAATTAACGAATTTATCATTAATAGTGTGAATGATATAATAAATAGCATTCCTAGTAGACAGCCCCCAACAAACCATAGCATCATAAATTATATGAATCATAATCTAAGCACTGATACATTTTTTAAAATCATGTGACCATAGAAGTGTCCACACTGCATTTATCTCTCTTAGTAATAGTGATAGATATGATAGTATAAAAGAGTAGTTATTTTATAGTTGATGTATTGTGTTATATTGTTAATGTATGTTTTAATAGTGGCCATTTTCCAAGCAAACTTAAGACAGCGAAAGTTGTTCCTGTTAATAAAAAAGGTGACAGAAATATTTACAGTAACTATAGACCTATTTCTTCGTTCCAGTTTTTCAAAAGTTATTGAAAAATTAATGAGTTCTCAAATTTCCAAAGTCTTAGACAAAAATAAGTTCTTGTATAAAAATCAGTATGGATTCAGAAAAAAATCACTCAACAGTTTATGCTGTAGTGTATTTTGTTCATAAATGTCTTGATGATAAAGAAAATAATTTATTTGCTGGAGCTAGATTCTATGATCTATCAAAAGCATTTGATACAGTGAATCAACACCTTGCAGCTAAAATTAAAATCTGGGGTTTTCATCATCTGCAAGAATACTTATAGTCATACTTGGATGATAGAATGCAAACTATGTATTAAAATAACAGACATCTAAATATGTCCCTAATGGGGTTCTGCAAAGATCTATACTGGGTCACTTACTTTTTTTATTGTATATGAATGACTTACCTGAAAACTTAAATTCTAGTAATCTAAGCTGCTATTTATATGCGGAGGAATTGCTTATCTGTTAACTCAAAAATTTGTTGCAATCCAGGCATATGCCCTTCACAAACATGAACTATTGATAAGTTAGTATAATTTGAATAAATTAAGTCTAAATGATGCCAAGACACAAGAACTTAACATTATTTATGATCACTCATACAATGCTGAACCAGTTAAGTTCCTTGGAATAGTTCTGCAACATAACTTAAGTTGGCAATCCCATATAACCCACATAATGCCTAAGATTAATAAAGATTTGTTTATAATGAGAAAAATGCAATCAACTGTTTCAAATGAAATTTTACAGAATATTATGGGTACATTTAATGTCATTTGACTAACAGCACAATACTCTGGGCAAATAATTCATATTCCAATTGTTGTTTATTGCTCAGAAAAGAGCAACTAGGCTGATTTGTAGGGTTCCACTAATGACATCATGTAAATAATTGTTTAGGAATCTAAATATTATGCCACTGCCCTCTATTTTCCAATGTTTATTAAAACTAATTTGTACAGCTTTAGTTCTTATTCAAATATTCATAAATATAATAGTAGACACTGTACAATATTTAATAAGTTACCTCAAGCGATCAAAATTTTAAATAATACTGATTTTAAAACTAAAATAAGATCTCTACTAATAAGTAATTGTTTTTATATTATTGATGAGTTCTCAAATTTCCAAAGTCTTAGACAAAAATAAGTTCTTGTATAAAAATCAGTATGGATTCAGAAAAAAATCCATGAATTTAAAACCATGATTTTAAAATATTCTCTAGGTTGATAATTTTAAACTCATACATAATTCATGTTTATTTCATTTCTTTATTTTTCTATTAATGGTGTGGTATTTTATATGTTATTTCATGCTATTACAATAGATTAAAAATTATCTTGTTATAATGTTTATGTTGTGCCTTTCCGTGTTGTCTATCTGTATATTTAATTTCACAAGGCAAATTGGTTGCGTCAAAATTCCAGCTGCTACATTTCAGCTACGGCCTTCGGAAATGGCTCATTTAAAGCTCTGATATTGTAGATGATGAGAGAACTAAAAGTTTTGCAATTCGCCTTTAGGGCTCCACCCCATTGGCCTTCAAATTTCCCATGTTAGTCTTATGTGAAGGTTTCTAACTTTTGTTTTAATTTATTGAGTCCAGCTGGCTATAAGACAAATTAAATATTCTAGCTGTTAATCTATAAAACATTAACAGCTCCAACTAACAATGTATAAAACTCTAATTAACAAGGCCAAACCTCTAAAAAGCTGATTTACTGAACAAACCAGTGTTTACACATGAGCAAGTTTATGTTGCATTTAGTAGAATAAAATCCCCAGAGGGAATTAAATTGTTTATTGAAAATACACATGACTGAAACAGACAATTCTTACACACAAAATAGTGTACAGAGAAGTTTTAACAAACAATAATACCTGATTAATATGTATATATGATGATGAGTTTTACAAAATTATAAATAATTAAATATTTAACAGCAACATTTTAATTTTATTTAAAGGGTTTTTGCCCCAACAAGCCACTAATATATTTATATATAAATTGGTTTAAGTGAATTAGGATACAGTACTATAATAATTATGTGTGGTTGGTGTTTTATGTATGTTAAGTTATTTTATTTTTAAAAATGATTATTGATCGTTTGTTTTCTTAGTTTAGTAGTAAATTAAATCATGTACTACTGTATTGTCATACAGTAACTTGTTTATTTATTTTAACGGACATCTCCAATTTTACAATAAATTTACATTTTTGAACCAGCTTATTTACTAGATAATATGCCTTAAAACTAATTTTAACAATAGGTTAAAAAATAACAAACAATAAAAGGATTATTATAAGGAATAACAACAATAAAAGATTTATAAATAATAACATTAGTATGACTATTTAAGTAGTAATTACATCTTTATGGCTCATACGCACAGCCAGTACACATCCTCCTTCAAATATAATATGGTATGTGGAAGGAGGATTTTGTTAAATTGAATGATAAATATAATGAAGTACCCTTTTTATTCATTTTTATAAAAATATATGACCGGTTTCGGCTCTTAGGCCATCTTCAGATAGTAAATAATATATCTGATAAATTTATGTCTTTATCATTGTGCGTGTATGAGTGGGTGGGTGGGTCAATACCACTGTACGTGTATGGGTAGACGGGTGAGAATACCACTGTATGTGTATGGGTGGGCGGGTGGGTCCTTACAACTTTGTACAAGTTGTACAAATTTGTACAACTTGTACAAAGCATCACCACTGTACGTGTATGGGCGGGCGGGTGGGTCAATACCACTGTACGTGTATGGGTGGGTGGGTGGGTCAATACCACTTTACATGTATGGGTGGGTGGGTGGGACATTACCACTGTACGTGTATGGGCGGGTGGGTGGATCATTACCACTGTATGTGTATGGGCGGGTGGGTGGGACATCACCACTGTACGTGTATGGGCGGGTGGGTGGATCATTACCACTGTACGTGTATGGGCGGGTGGGTGGGACATCACCACTGTACGTGTATGGGCGGGTGGGTGGGACATCACCACTGTACGTGTATGGGCGGGTGGGTGGATCATTACCACAGTACGTGTATGGGTGGGCGGGTGAGTCATTATCACTGCACGTGTATGGGTGAGCGGGTGGGTCATAACCACTGCACGTGTATGGATGGGCGGCTGGGTAATAACCAGTGCAAGTGTAAGGGTGGGCGGGTGAGTCATAACCACTGCACGTGTATGGGTGGGCGGGTGGGTCAATACCACTGGACGTGTATGGGTGGGCGGGTGGGTCATAATCACTGCAAGTGTATGGGTGGGCAGGTGGGTTAATACAACTGTACGTGAATGGGTGGGTGGATGGGTCAGTATCACTGTACATGTATGGGTGGGCGGGTGGGGTAATAATGAGATTCTTCTTTTACTTGCACATATAACAATTATGTATCGTAACTATACGTTTCCTAAGATTATAAGTGACAAAATAATTAATTTTACGACCTCTAGAAGCCAAGAAAACGTTTTGGTAATGTGTGTATATGTATTGAAAATTACAACTTTGTAAGTTGTATTGTAGTCTATACGAATAACACGTACTAATGTCGTCTGTTTAATGTAATAAAAAACCTACCTTATTTATAAAATTGTATTGCTTTACAGTAGCCATAATCGTATTACATAAACAGTATATTGGATAAGCAATCAATAATAATGTTATTCATGAACGTCAAGAACAGAATAATTGATATAATTAATTAATGGAGCTATATTAGTTATATATCGAAATAGTAGTCGCTTTAATTAATGGCTTATATACAGTAAAATGGGCCTAATAACAATTACTACAGAATTCAAGTAAATTATGTAGCCGACAATAATTCCAGAAGTGAAATTAATTATTGACTTACATTGTTGTTATTGAAGCTACACTGATGTTTAAATAACTTTCTTTTTAGTTTTTAATGTTATTTATTTTTGTCTTTAAAAAATTAATAATAACAAAAGTAATTTACCTAGTTAAAAGTTTATACTGTTAAAATCACACATGCTTAAAATGTCAATATTTACAACAGATGCTATACATGTATTAAGTTATTGTATTGTTATTGTCATTACTCAACATCGGTAGGCAAGACATTTCCCAACATGGTTTTGAAGTCATGACTTTTTGTGTGTTACAACAAAATGTTGTCAAAATTATACAAATATACATTATTTTATTTTTTGTGTTTTTGAAAAACTGTGTTGTACCTATTTAAATAATATGGGTACATACTACATCTAGTACATTGTGACCAGTACTGACTATTTGATTTTTTAAGTTCTTATTTAAATAAATAGGAAATATGAAAAACAATTTTGATACAAAGTCTAAGAAACATTATATTAAAGATTAATTACAATAATGTTTAAAAAGAGTGAAAACAGTAAAATATGTACATTTTTAATAATGTAACTTGTGATTTTCCCGTTTTACTTGTGTCAAATTGCAAAAAGCAATTTTTTCACGGTTGAGACACAAATGGACAGAGCATTTGATGCAGTGAACGTAAGTTCTCCCTTTGCAACTTTCATTCTTGCACCGGACTTGGGTTTTCTGGTCAGTATAACCTGGAAAGTGACCAATTCCATCATATTAAACCTTCTTTATCGGTCTTTTGGTTGCTGACATTTTCTTCTTTGGAGGAGGAGTCTGGTCTTGTGATGGGCGTCCTCTCTTTTTTAAAGGCACTCTACCAGATACTGTAGTATAAGTGCTTCTCCTATCTGTGCTCTGAAGTGCAAAAGATCCAGCACGTCTTTCTTGGAAACTGACAGCGCTTTAGCTTGCTTTCTGTATTCAAGCCAGGCATTTGTGATTGCCAAATCAATCCCATGACAAAACATCCTGAGAGTCCATTTTGTGGACTTAATAAATGTCCTATAAATAGCCAGAAGAAAGTCATAACACACTGGTTATCCAACCACTTTGTCAGTACTATGCCATCTTCACTAACAACTTGTTGTGTAAAGTCTTTTTGTTGCTTTTTTTTTAACTATTTGTTTGCTATTTATGTTGCTGTTCGATGAACATCCCACAGTGAAATTCCATAAGTCCATATGGGTTTTAAAACTGTTTTATAGGAGAAGCTTATTTTCTAATGATAGTTTTGATTTGCTGTGTAGTAACTATGCTATTTTTCTAGATTTAGTGTTCAACTGAAGCCTTTTTTGCCATATGTGCGAGCACCATGTCAATCTCCTATCTCTGTGCATTCCCAGATATTTGACTTCTGTAACTTGAGGCAATGGAACATTGACCAATAAGACTGGGGGGCATGTATGAGGTTTTAGTGTGCAAGTGAGGTGTGATGAGTTGGTTTGATTAACTTTTATGTTCCATTTATTGAGCCAATTAGACAGTTCGTGTAGACTTAACTGCAATATTTGAGATACAACAACTGGATCTTCATGGGAAACGAGGAAAGCTGTGTCGTCAGCGAATGTTGCAACCGTTACTCCTGGGTTCGCTGGAAGATCGGCTGTTAATAACGTATATAATACGGGCCCAAGCACACTTCCTTGAGGTACTCCTGATTCAATTGTTACTGAGGGAGAATATTCATCCTGATATTTAATTTGGAAGAACCTATTTTCCAGATAAGACTTGATTAAGTTGTAATAAGAATGTGGCAATGAAGATGTTATCTTGAAAAGAAGACCCTGATGCCACACTTTGTCAAAAGCTTAACTTATGTCAATAAAATCTGCCGAACAGTACTTTAAACCCTTGCTTATAACATTTACAATCCTATGTACCTGTTCTAAGGTTGAATGACATTGACGGAAACCAAACTGGTGGTGTGGGATAGCATCAATTACATCAATCACAGGCTTCATTCTTTTAAGCAAAAGCTTCTCAAAGACCTTAGTCATCAATGTAAGAAGACTGATTGGCCGATATGATGTAGTTTCATGAGCAGACTTACCAGGTTTTTGTATTAAAACTATGTTCGCCACTTTCCATTGAGAGGGTAATACTCCAATCTTAAAACTGCGTTAAAGATCATTGTTAGCAAAATGAAACCCTTTCTAGATAGTTCTTTTAGAATTCTGCCTGTTATCAAGTCATATACTGGTGCTTTATTTGGATGGCTTAAAACTATATATTGGAAAGCTCAGTTGAGTCGGAGAGTTCAGGAATTCCAAAATGTCGTCATTTCCGATAAGAGGATTTTGGTGCAATTTGAAAACATTCCGAAAATGTTCAGCAAATACCTCAGCCTTTTCTTTATTAGTTTTGGCCTAGGTACCATCCAGTTTCAGAATTGGAGGTATTCATTAGGAGCCTTTGGTCGTTTCATGCCTTTAATAACTTTCCATAACAAATAGTCACTATCTTCAAAAGATGAAAGTGACGAACAAAAATCGTTAAACCATTCGTCTTTTATAGATTTTATCAATCTTTTTAGTTGTTGAGAGGCTCTGTTTAGATTTGTTTTATCTAATTGATTCTTTGAATTTTGCCAAATTCTTCGCAAACGGCGTTTTCTGCCAAATTCTTCCTTATAATTACTGGATAATTTACATTGTAGGCTTTTGTGGAAGACTGGGCGTTGCTTTCCAAGCCGTTTCCTGTAGGGATACGTTAAAAATTCGTCATCAGTATTTTCATAGGTTTTCAGTGGAATATTAAGCTTAGATATTTCATCAAAACTGTTTCGAAACATGCCCCAATTGGTGAATTTGTTGCAATGAGTTGGAGGAGTGTCTGTTGATCACGGATGAACTGATTGTTAAAATAATAGCATCCATCCTGTCTAAATAGCATCCATATTAAAATTATTAATTGTTTGTATTAAATATCGACCTCTAGGATTGTTAAGCTGTGATCCCCACATTTGATGCTTAGTGTTGTAGTCTCCACCAGAAATGAACCGAGGGCCCAAGGCGTTAAAGAAATCGTTAAATTGCACATTGGTGATGTTATGTCTTGGTGGGCAGTATACAGAAGATATTGTCAGAAGACCAGTCCAATCTTCTACAACAATACTTGAAGCCTGAATATGGTCAAACTGGTAACTTGGAAGTTCATAATGCTTAATAGTGTTTCGTATCAAAATAGCAGAACCACCATGAGCAGTGTTATCAGGGTGATTTGAACTATAAATTGAAAAATTAGGAATTTTAAAGAAAGTTAAATCAGTGAAGTGGGTTTCAGATATTAATGATATATCTAGCTTGTAAGTTGATATGAATAATTGTATTTCTTGATTATGTTTAATCAAGCCGTTGGCATTCCATTCTTATATTCATGAGTCAGAGTTCAAGCAGAGCAGACGTTTATTGGAGCGGAGCCAACCTTATCAGTGGGACTGAGCTGTAGTGCCGTGTTGTGTGCTTGTGCCTGTTGTACCGTGTCGGATTGTGCTGTTTTCCATACTTGGCAAGTGAATATTCTTATATATGTAATGGCAAGTTGTAAAGTTTGTTTGGAGGTTTTCCGGAAAAATCAATTAAAAGTGCAGTGTGGAGAGTGTAAGCAGGAATTCCATGGGAGGTGTGTAAACACTACTAAAGCGGATTTGGAGTATATAGTGGAGCAAGGTTTGGTGTTCAGGTGTGAACCGTGCAACAAGAGTAGAAGGAAGAGTATGCGCTTGGAATATGCTGAAGAGGGAGTGACGCTTGAGACTATTTTGAGCATGCTAAGGAAATGCAGGAAACACAGAAAAATGGTACTGCAGACATCAATAAATCATATGAGGTCCTGTATAGCCAAATTCAGGAAAATACTGATGCTCTAAAGAACAGCATGGAGAAAATTGAGGAGTATGTGAAGGAGATAGATAAACTGAAGTCAGAAAATGCAACGCTCAAGTCCAAAGCTGCTAACTTGGAAATTGGAGTTGAAGAACTTGAAAACTACTCACGGAGGAACTGCGTTGAAATTCAAGGAATCCCGGAGCAGCAAGGTGAGAAAGTAGCAGAGGTCGTGAAGCAAGTCGGAAAAGCCCTGAACGTGGACATACAGGAGGAGATGATTGATACCTGTCACCGACTTGGTAAGAGGAACGCTGAGAGGAACCAGCCACGGGGGATAATCGTCAAGTTTGTCCGCCGGATTGACAGGGAGGTACTGATGAACAAGAGGAGGGAGAAAAGGGTTTATCAACTCATCACCTGGGCATGGCTTCAGACACCCCCATCTACCTCAACCTGTCACCGTCCCGGAGGAGGCTGCTGGCCCAGACCCGAGAGCTGAGGAAGGTGAAGGGCTACAAGTATCTCTGGCTAAGGAACGGGAGCATCTTGCTGAGGAAGGAAGATGGAGCGAAGGTGGTAGAAATAAGAAACCAGGCTGACCTCGATAATCTGTAGATATGTTTGTAAGTAAGAAAAGTAAAATTATTTTTCATTTGATGCAAAGTACTTATATTAGGGATTATGTATTTTTATTTTTACCTTTGTATAGTTGGAATTATGAATTAACTTTGTGCTTTATAAATATTTTAATACAATATTTAAATGATAACAAATGAATCTCTGAATAGTCTATTTATTGTGCACCAGAACATTAGAAGCATGAGGGCAAATTTTGATTGTTTTTTGGCCGAGATATCTACTTGGGATAAGAGTCCAGATATAATTATTTTTACAGAAATATGGGTTAAATCAAATGAGATAAATTATTTTAGTATACCTGGTTATAAATTATTTTCTAATGTCAATGAAAACCATCGTTCAGCGGGAGTAGCAGTATTTTACTCAACAAATAGGTATTTGAATATAATTGAGCAAGAAAGTCTTGTATTTTTGACGGCAGATATAGTAAGAATTAAGTTTAGATATATAAATAGCGAGTTTCAGCTGTTGGCTATTTACAGATTGTTACAGTTTACTATAGATAATTTTGTTGACGAATTTTTTCAGTATTTGCAAGCGGAAAGCATGAGTAAACCAAATGTAAGTTTATTAATACTTGGGGATAATAACGTGGACTTGCTTAATACAGAAAGTTACGAAGTGGATAATTATAAAATTAAAATGGCAAGTTTAGGTTTAGAATCCTTAATTAACGAACCAACAAGAGTTACAAATATTTCTCAGACATGCATAGACCATGTGTTAGTTAGATTAGTTAATAAGCGTAAAATTGAATGTGAAGCTCAAGTAATGCAAACACAAATAACAGATCACTTCATGACAGTCCTGCGGTTGCGGGGGGCGGGTGGTGGGGGGGAGGCCAGCTTGTCGGCTGACCGCTCCTCCTCCGACCCAAGCCGTCCCGCCCGCACACGGGTTTGTTATGATAAACTGATAAGCTTGCTTGGCACTGTTGACTGGTCAATAGTGAAGTCGCAGACAAACGCATCTGTGGCTTATGATTTATTTGAGACTCAACTTATTACTTGTATTTCTGCTTGCACAATTGAAATAAATAATGAGAATTATCTGCACAAAAAACTAAAACCGTGGATTACAAATAATATTTGTAGGGGTATTCAAAAGAGAAATAGTTTATACAACAAAGTTAAAAATCGGCCTAATGATGACAAATTTAGACAATATTATATACGATTTAGAAATAAGTTAAGAAAGGATATAAAACTCGTAAAATCCTCTTATTATGCAAATAAACTTAATGCTAATTTGAACAATCCCAAAAAAATTTGGAGTACAGTCAATGAAATTGATGTGACAGGAATTATTTATTGAATGTAAATGGTAATTTAGTAGATAGCCCAGAGATAGTAGCTGATGAGTTTAATAAGTACTTTTTGACTGTATTTAGGGAAGTTGTAGGTAATTATGAAGTTAATGAGGCTGTTGCAAATATGTCTTATAAGGATTCGTTTACTGAATATCATGAAACAACAGCAATGATGCTTGGACCAGTTTTAAGAGAAGATGTTGCTAAAGTAATAAAAACATTGAAAAACGGTAATTCACCGGGACTGGATGGCATCCATTCAGTGATGTTAAAGAGTATTTCCCCTGCAATATTGGATGTTTTGTCTTTTCTAATTAATTTAAGTTTTACTACTGGGATTTTTCCAACAAAGCTAAAAATGCAGTGGTAATACCAATTTACAAGAGTGGATTGACTAGTTTATCTTCAAATTTCAGGCCTATATCTTTGATTTCTACGTTCGCAAAGGTATATGAAAAAATCATGAAGGAAAAAATGTTAAAATATTTAAACAAAATAAATTTTTTCTCTGAAAACCAGTTTGGATTTAGATTGGGTTTGGATACGGAGCAAGCATTGTATACATTTATGGATAAGATTAATGCAGGAATGAATAATGGTAGTTGTGTAAGTGGATTATTTATTGATATCAAAAAAGCCTTTGATACGGTAAATCATGATATATTACTGAAAAAACTATATAATTGTGGTTTTAGAGGTGTAACCCAAAATTGGTTTAGAAGTTATTTGAATAAGAGACAGCAATGTGTAAATATAAATGGTAAACTTAGTCAAATGGGTGAAATATCCTGTGGAGTCCCACAGGGGTCAGTGTTGGGGGCAATTCTTTTTCTAATTTTTATAAATAATGACTTGTGTAATGGTAAATTCAGGGGGAACGTTACAGCTTTTGCTAATGACACCGCCCTAAGTTATATTGAGCCTGATTGGGAAACAGTTTGTTCCAATATGAATGAGGATTCAAATTTACTCAAATCAAATCAAAATTGCTTTATTTTTAACAATTAATCATAAAATTGCATAATAGCGTCATCCATATGTATTAATAAATTACGTTAGATAAACATCACACCAATTACATGTATAACACATACAATATCATTCTAATACTAATCACAATGATTATATTACAGCCACTTCAAAACAATAATTGGTCTACATTATTTTTACAATAATTATAGCACTATTATTTTTACTATTTTATTCCTATCCTAATTACTATCTAATTACTTATCAATTGGTGATTTTTAAATAATAAATTGGTATTGAGTATAGAAAAGACAATGTACATAAATTTTTCACTAAGGAAGAGCATTCAATTCGAAGGGGATGTCTACTACAAATGCATGGAGTGTTTAGTTAACTCAATAGCCTTTTGCAATCAATGTTCCAAGATTCGGCAGACTTCAAATACAAAATACTTGGGGATAAATTTTAGATAGTGAATTAAACTGGAAAGCGCAAATCATAAGATTGAAAAGTAAGATTACTATTAGTATCCGTTTGTTTTATTTTTTGAAGGATGTTTGTCCCTTGGTAGTGCTAAGATCTCTTTATTTTGTGCTGATTAATAGTAGGCTAGAATATGGAATAATATGCTGGGGAGGAACTTACAATACAAACTTAAAAGCGCTTGTTACCTTACAGAAAATGTTTGTTAGAGTAATTATGAAGAAGAACAAATTTGAACCGTCCTCCCCATGTTTTGTGCTTTTAAAGATTTTACCCATAAGGACTCTTTTTATATATAAGGTCCTAAAAGTATATTACAATAATGGTAGGCTCTTGAATAATGATAACCCTTGTAGGATTAGATTAAGAAATGCTAATTTGAGTTCTGTACCTAAACCAAATTTAACTTTCTATACACGAACATTTAATTTTATAGCACCACGTATCTATAATAAATTATCATATAGTGTCAAAATTGAAAGCAATGCTCATAGGTTTTTAATATAATTACGTGAATGGCTTTTGTCGCAACAAAACATTGGGGAAATGTTGCAAACTATAAGTTAGCAATATATTGTATTGTTTGTTTCTTGTCATGTCAATTTTTTTGTTTCGTTTTGTTTTTGATAGTATTGTATATATGTATGTTAGAAATAGTTTAATTTGCAGAAACGTTTAATAAAAATTTATTTAGTTTTAAACATGGGTAAAAGCACTCTTTTAAAGATAATTCTAAGTAGTCCAATTCAGTGTACACAAAGTAAACTATTCTGCTTTTGAGCTCTATATACCAAATATATTTTTATTTTTGAATGAAGGACCCCCTGAACAGACTTTATCAGTCTTAGGGGCCCTATTATTTTTCTCTCTTATGTAAATTATAAACAGTAAATGTTTAGTTATTTTGGTCAGCCTGGATAGGTATAAAAAAAATGTATAACTGTGTATTTATTTGTTTGGTTTTTTACTATACATACTATTGTTGGATAGGTATAAAAAAAAAAGTACAACTGTGTTTATTTATTACTGTTTGTTTATTTATTACTATACATACTATTTTGTTATAAGTTTAATACATCAGTTAAATGTTATTTGAATGTAACAATAATTCCTCTAATTGAGAGAAAAATAAAGAATTTATTATTATTATTATTATATTCTGAGAAAATTATTCATTTTAATTTATAAATAACTGTTGTTAACAGGATAATGAGGGTTCCAACCTATTGAGTTTGCTGTTAGGAGGGTTTCAAATTTTTCAAAAACAGAATTTATAACCTGGATAAGGGTTGGTAATTCATTACCTGTGGAGGAATTTGGCCCATTTTTTGTTCTTGAGCATAAGATACTGACTCATTCACGTGATTATTTTCATGTGTAGTGGGAGGCAATGGTGTCTCATATTTACTGATTATATCATTTGTTGTATGTGAGATAAGAGATTTTTGTCTCAAAGGTGGAAAAGTTTTATTTTTCAAATGTTTGTAGATATTACAACCTTTGTATTTTGCGGAATGGTCTCCATTACACAGCACACACTTAGGTGAGACATCTTTAGACTTAGTACAAGCAGTAGTATCATAGACCTTCTATTATACCTAGAATAGGTATAATAGAAGGTCTTTGGTAGTATCATGGTTTGAACCAAATTAACACACCGTAAGGGATACCAACAATATGACTTAGAATGGCCATATCTTTGGTACTTCTTGCACTGAACAATATCATTTTTGTTATAGGGAGACTCAAACTTGACTTTAGCATTTAACAAAAATTCGATATCGTAAATATCTTTGTTATTTTTAGCTGGCTCTAAATCAACGATAAACATACCTAAGGGAGTTTTTGTTTTGGCACTTCGAGCATTTTAAACGTTCCTTACGTTGTGTCCGTAAGCAGTAATGGCAGTAATAATGTCAGCAGGATCCGTTGAATAGTGCATATTTTTTTAACTGTACAGAAAGCTCTTTCTTGTTTTAATTAAAATGTGTGGAAACCAACATTCAGCTCTGAAAGTTTTCTGACTAATTTACGGTAGACATAAGATTTAAGAGGAGTTATACTTATCTTATTGTTTGGTAAACACTTGTAAAAGTATTCATCTCTGGTTAGAACTGACTAAATAACTTGTACCATTTTAGTTACATTTTGAACATCTGGAATAAAAATTGGGGCTGGTTTAGGCTTCTTTTTGGCTTCGTTAGAAGACGTATCTTCCATGGTGGTTAGGGTTTTTATCAGCCAGAATGGTAAAGTTATTAGACATTGGTATATCTATACTCTTGTTGCCTGAATTGTCAGAAGAGTATAGATTTGTCGACACTTTTTCTGGTCACTGCCAGTATTAGGATTAAAGTACATTCTTTTATTCTTTTGGGACACTACTTGCCAGGGGACGTCATCACTTTGGTCAGATGCTTGTGGAGAAGTACGGAAGGTGAAGTACGAGTTGAATTGGTTTTGTGTTGATTGAGTGAGTAATTGTGTTAATTATAAGAATGAGTGGTCACAAAATGAATTAGACGTACGTGGAAGTTCGTTCATTGTAATAAAAATAGCCTAACCTAGGCTAAATGTAAACAAATGCTGAAAACAACTATTTAATTACTAGAACACTTCTAAATCAATTAAATAATAACAAAGGAACAAAGAAATGTAAATTAAACTACATTTTGAACACTTATTACAAAATAAACGAGAAATTATAATTAAAATAACAAAATTATTCAGGAAAAATATTAGAATGCACTGTTGCGCACAAATTAACATAGCTGCTATATATAGATACTAGCTGAACCCGGCGGACGTTGTCTCGCCTTTCATTTTTCATTGACATACCAAATTAAAGCAATAAAAAGAATTATAGAAAAAAAACCATTATTTATTAAATGAGTGCAAGAGGGTAAACAATATTTTTGGTCTTCTTATTTGGTGTATAAATGTTTTTGGTGAGCCTACTCTCGAGCAAGCGACGTAGAGCTGTCCATGTGAAAAACATGGATTACTTAAATTTATTGCGGCAACGCGCAATGACTGTCCTTGAGATTTATTAATAGTTATTGCGAAAGCGTCGCACAGAAATTGGAGCCGTTTAAAATTGAATGGCAAATCTGTTGAAAACATAGTGTGTGCTACACTCTCAAGGTGAAATGTAGAACTACAATAAATCAAAACATATACAGTACTGTTGTTGTGAGAATTTAAATCTGCTTATGGCATGTGAAACCACATTAAACCACACAGTCATATGTTTTTTGTAAACAATTCAGATTCTCCATTTGAATAACATGGAATCTTTAGGAGCCCGTTGGGCGGGACCCTGTGGACGGATATGCACGAAACTTCACAGAAACCATCTCGGGAGTATACAGGACAACATCGTAAAGTTTCATGGCGATCGATTGGATGGTTTGGCAGCGTATAAACTTCAAACATTTATTTTAAAGTTTATGCGTATATATATATATATATATATATATATATATATATATATATATATATATATATATATACAAACATCCTCTTTTATAAATATAGATAATAACCAAATTATTATTAGTTTAATATTCTACCTTATGATAGTGAAATAAATAAATAAAACATTGGCAAAAAAAATTATAGCCTAACTCATGCCACATATGCAACAGCTTGTAAACTAAAAAGAACAGCAACTAACCTTTATGTAGGCTTACCATAATTTCTGACCCCCAATCCAGGACATTTTTATAAACTGCTGGAAGTCAATCCCGGACATTTTTAAGTGCGTATTGGTAGGTGGGAAAAATCATCATGGTTTAATAATTCAATAAAACAACATTTTAGTTACAATTTCAACTTTCTTTAATTATTTATTAACACACTATTCAAAGTTTCTGTATAATTTATTTAAAGATATATAACATAAACTAAAGTAAAAAAAGTCCATTTATATCATCTGTACTGGATTCTGCTGATCGTCTGATTGTTCGCCTTCAACTTCACTTGGACGATGTTGATATTTTTCAGATGACAGGACCTTACGTAGAAACTTTTTATCATTCTTGATGTTTTCATAAAAATCCACACAAGACAACTTTGAATTTATTTTAATATTAAGGAGTTCCCCTACCACTGAAATTGACATGCGTCCTCTTTCCGCACTCCATACATTGCCCATTATGGAAAATACCCTCTACACTGGTGCTGATGTGCCTGGCAAGCACATCCCAAATTCCACCAATTTGAAAATATTCTTGAAGTCGATGTTGCATTTCGACATAGTCTGAAATACTTCTTTCCATTTCTCTTGTGTCGTGGGTCTTTTTTCTTCAGGCAGGGCTTTCCACTTTGGTACCAATGTACGAATTACGTCACAGCAACCTGTTTTGTCATCAAACAACTGATCCATGTCAACTGAATTGGATACTATTTTGTTGACAGTCAGTCCGCTCTCTTCTAGCTCTGCCCAGGTAACGTCTACTGTTTCCAAGGACAACCATGAAAATTTGTCCGCTCCATCAAAACTCGATCCCCACAGATTCAAGTAGTTTATACCAGCGTCATAAAACCCTGTTATGCTCTCAAAAAACATTTCTTCTTCAACTTCACCCTCTGTCTTAAGTTGGTTTAATAACTGTTTAGCAGCAAAAGGAACAAATTTCTGTGCTTTTCTCTCTTCCAGCTGCCTTACCAATTGATGGTAGACTTGTGCTGCCTCTGCTGCACTGATATCATCTCGTTCTAATTTTAAAATAGTTTTTTGAAACATCTGCAGCGATCCATGGACAAACATAAAGAAGAGCTCATTTACTGGGTTGTTGAAAAAGTCCACCATCAGTTTTGGACTGTGTTTGTGTTCGTTGGCTAAAAAATACATCTTCAGTGGCTTGTACTGATGGATAATTCTTTCGATAGCTGGCAACAAACTCAAAAATCTCGTGCTGCCGTGAGATAAAAGTCTTTTAAACTCTACACTTTCATATTCACAGAAGTCTTTCATTTCAGTCACCCTGACAGTGTACTGGTAAAAATATTTATACAGTTTGACCACCATTGCTTCAATGTTAACAGGAAGAACGTCACATGCTGTTTGTACCGCATTGTGAGTGATGTGAGCTGAGCACCCAATTCCAAGAATTGGCCTTTCTAATTTGGCTTGGAGTTTCCTGAAAACATTTCCTTGACCACGTCTGTGGGCACCACCAAAATTTGTGTTGGTGTTGTCAGCACATAGAACTACTATTTTAGCCTCAAGATTTAGTGGCAATTTATTGATTCCTATCAAAATGTGGTCCAGAAGAATGCCACTTGTTTCACCAGGTACTTCTTCGAAATAAAGCAGTTTAACATTAACACCCTCATTTAGAGTAATGACAACAACTGGGGTCAGTTTAACATCTTTTTTGTTGGAACTATCAATGAAAACTGTAATGTATGTAGCATTTTTCAGATAATTTAACAATTTTTCAAAAATGTACGGAGATATAACATTGATTAAAATGGCTTCAGTTTTTGTTCGAGCTGATAAAAACTTGGGTTCGAACAACTTTTTTACTAGTTTACTGGTGCAGTCATTAGTTTTAAAACTTACTTCATGTTGTGCAGTATGGTAGGCAAATGCCGCCTCTTTTGCAGCGAGTTGCAGCTCCTTGTCTCCTGAATCTTTACTACTAAAAAAAAGAAGTAATGTTTGAGGAAGAAGCTGCACTTACAGCTTTCTTGTGTTTTTCACTTTTGACATGATCTTCGATGTCGAGTCGTCCTCGGTATTCAAGACTAAATTCAGAAACACATGTCAGACATCGTACTCGAGAACTATTGTTTTCACATGACTTTAAAGTGTAAAAATAGCAGCGTCACTATTGCCAACGGCTAGACAACGCAAGTCAAATTTCCCAAAATCCCGGACAATCCCGGACTTTTCTCAATCCCGGAATCTTCCCCGGACAAATGGTTCAATCCCGGACTGTCCGGGCTAATCCCGGACGTATGGTAAGCCTACCTTTATGTACTATTTCTGTAGTACACTGTGACTCGGCTAATTGAAAACCAGTGGGTCACAATGTACTAGAAGCATAGCCCTTCTATCAGGGCCGGATCAAGACAATTTTTGAGGGGGGGGCAAACTAAAATTTGCCGCCCCTCCCCCCCTTCACCCACAGCAAAAAATCCCTCACAAATTAAACAAAAATGGAATAGGTAAACAAATAAATTAAGAAAAGTTGACATAGTTTTTATAAAGTATTATAATTTATACAAATATTCACACTATAAATAACAATGGTATGTAGGTAGTAGTAGTATAGACTTTAGATGCGTCACAACTTAATCTCTAATGATTACTTTACGACTCTTTTTGGACGCAAATTCTTTGATCACTTTATCAAAGCTAATGTTTGAGGCTTGCTATTATCAAAATTCTTTACACACCAAAATCTTTAGTTTCATGTGTTCCTCTAAAAGATTTGCCTTGTTTAGCTAGGAACAAGATAGCATCAACTATGCTGTGCAAGACAGATTTCCAATGAGATATTTCTTTGTTTATTTGGTCTTGCAATTTTTTGTCAATACCCCCTTTCCCTGGTTAAAGAGTAGCCTCTAGAGCCCTCCATTGGCCAAAGCAGTTTTGATGGTATGGTGCAGTGTCATGATCAGGTATTTTGTCACTTAGTTTCTTCCATGAAACAAATCCCTCATTTTTGCAAAGGGAAGATAACTTAGCTTCTGTTAATGGTATTGTATTAGAAAACAACCTACATGGAATACAGTATAAAGCATTATGAGTCTCACTGTAACTTAACCACGACCTTTTAACTTTAGTTCCATTTCCTAACTTTCTTGTAAACCAGCCTTTTGTCAGGGTTCGGCCTTCTCGTAAGCTTTTAGAAAGGTCAGGTTCGTATTCATTTTCCGCTCTCATTTTTACAATATAGCACCTTTGAGAGTCAGAAATTGTTTCTGGCCAGGTGCCAGGGTCGTTGAAATTAAAATCAAACTCACATGTAGTTTTAGAAGCCGACGGGGACGAGTCTTGATTATGACCAGAGTTAGAGTTAGATGTCTCAGGATCAGGAAGTGAAGGTGACGGTGACATTCCATCTTCATGATTTAACTTTTCTTCATCAACTGAACTGGACTCAGAAGCGGCGACAGTAGCATTTGTAGTACTGGGCCCAAACGAGGGTTCATTAGCATCTGTAAAAAACGCAAACAAATATAATTCACGTCATTTGTGCTAAAAAATATCACAGTTTAGAGTTAAGCTGAAAATGAGCGGCTAGAGGGAGTATAGTAAAAGGTTAAAACAAAATAAATAGATTTTCTTTGAAACTATCTGTTTCAATGATATTTGTATTCAAAGATTTCTAATGGCTGCCATTTTGTTTTTAAAGAAAGAAAAACAATGATATTTTTTCCTGATTTTACTTTTATTATCTTAACCTGTATACCCAATTTCAATTTCATACGTTGAAGGATTTCAAAACAAAAATAAAAAGTTTTCTGTGAAAAATAGAAAATGGCGACTAGTGGCTAAACTAAGTCAAAATTGTCCATATAAACCGAAAGTGTATAGCCAACCCCACATTTTGTAACAAACCATTTATTGTAAATCAGCTGGTACTTGCTTATTTGTTCAAACTCATATTATAAAACTAAACCAAATTATTTTAAAACTAAATCACCAAGTTTTACCATAAAATAAAATTATATACGATCTTAGATCCAAGTACATGTGAGCCAAATTTTATAAAATCAAATAGGTCAATGATTTCAGCCATTGTTGTGTTCTCAGAGAGACTAACAAAAGTGTTTTATATTTTTTTCTAAGAAAAATAATCAAAATAAATATAAGTTTTAAAATTTTAAAGAAAAAATTTAATTATTGCAGTTTTAGTTTTTGAAATTTATTTAACATAAAATAGTTTATACGTTTTAATAATATCAAAAATGAAACATTTATATCAAACAAAAATTTATAATATTTAAGTTTACATTTTTTTTCACCATTATATTGTATAAACTACTGGTTATGTTATGTTACAAAGTTACCAGAGTAAGAGTATTATTTATATAAAAGACTAAAAACTGTACCCTTTAATGTAAACAACAGAACCATTGAACATTACAATGAGTTTTGAGTTTGTTATACTTACCATTTTTTGCAGTTGCAGTGTTTTTATAAAACAGGTCAATTTTCCGTGTCTTTGATAATACATCGTCTCGCCTCTTCTTCTTTTCTTTAGCTGATTTTTTGTACTGTTCTCCACTAAGCCTTTTTCGACCATCCATGTTATATTAAACAACAAGGCAACAGTAAAAAGAAGTAAACATTACATTATTACCAGTGCGATAACAGATGATAATTAAGCATGTAGAAGGAAAAACTAGACGACAGCAGAAAACACGGAACACAGTAGTTGCACTACGCAACGCAACAAAAGATGCAGTACGCAGTAGTTTTGATATAAACAGTCTTGTACTTGTCACAACGTAAACTTTTCAAGCGTGAACCTGTGCGCTGATAGCGAGTGGTGTGGAAGGGGGAGCGGTGCGCTCCTATGTAGAGTGGGAGGGGGGGCGGCACGGCAGTGAGGCAGGGCGGCATGGAGCCTTGACTGGGATGGCGATCAGCTGAAATTGTAAACAAACTTTGCTGTGCTGCTAACTATGCTATTAGGGCTCTCAGTGTTTTCTACTCCGTTGCAATTATTATATTGATTGCTATTGTAAAATTATTGTTTGTTTATTACGTTATGCAGTTTTGAAATTACTTAATTGACGTTCCTTTATGACGTTTGGCTCATTAAAAACTTTTACAAACTGTATTAAACAAATTTTCTGCAACCAGAATTTGCCGCCCCTTTACCCTGCCGTCCGGGGCAACCGCCCCCTCTGCCCCCCCCTTGTTCCGGCCCTGCCTTCTATTATAGGTATAATAGAAGGTCTATGCTAGAAGTAGTCATAATATATAAAAACAAATAAATACAGTATTATTGCTTTTTATGTATTAAACAGCATTTAAGTAGGTAAAGGAATACATTGTCAACAGTCAACACAAAAACATTTTAACTGGTATACAGACTTTTTTAATGTAAAAATGTAGATTAGTACCACAGCAAAAACAAAGACATTGTTTCAACGGTACTGCAGTCTGCAACTAGATTGCTTATGCCTACAATATACGATATGTATTACCACTAGAGTGTAGCACCAGTTAGACAAGACCAGAATTGGTATAATGTGACGTTTAGCTCCTCATATCATAATCATATCTTTAGCACAGAAATTCATGTATGTTTACATTACATAGTGACTGAAAGGGTTAAGCGTAATTAATTACTGTGCTACTACTACCACATCGATATTATGTTGTCGTTGTCACTTGTTTAGTTGTTTGTAATTGTTATGTTGTGTTGTTGGTTAAAAATGAAAAGATATGTTTAGAAAGAGAAACTTAGGTTTGGATAAGGTTTGTTTATTTTCCAAACCAAAACCAACTTGAATTAGGCTAGTTTGTATTTCTTCCTGTCCCTGGATTTTTATCTGACAAAACTTATTAAACCTTTTTTTTAAGCCGTGTATTTTCAAATTTTCATCTTTTATTAAAAACAACAATGAACAGTTAAGTATTTGAACTATAGTTACAGCTTAATTATCTTGTGAGTTTATGAATGAAGTTAGATATGTGTGGAATATTCTGTTCAATATATAATCACAATGCAATTGTGGGAAATCCAGAAAGAAGAAGTGAATGTTCTCCGCATCTTTTTCCTGTAAGTAAGTAAGGATAAGACTCAATCTTTATTGGTATTTATGCAGTTTCTTGCCACCAGACAAATTTGGAACATTTTGCTTGAAATGGGTCTAGAATTGGCTGTATTTTCCGCAGTAATGTTTTTTTATTAAAAAACTGTACATACCTCCTTTTTCCACTAGGGTTTAAATCTAATTGTTGTACTATTATAATGAATGAGAGAGTTAAATAGCATCATTGTTAACCCTACCAGTACCAACGACGTCTCAGGCGTCGATCGGCACCTGCTTGCCGATACCGTCGACGCCTCTGACGTCGATGTGCATGCCTTTCGTAATTTGCCGTTATTGAGTCATCTATTGGTATGGAACGGTTGTTATAGTACTCAAAATGTGCAGAAAGAAGCATACTTTAATTTGGTACTCTATGACAACAATTTGAGTGAAGCAGCTATTTTTTTTCTTTGCTACAACATCAACAGTATTTTTCGTCAGCTGATTTGTGTTATTGTTTGTGTTTACTGCTTGCAATATTTTGAGAATATTCATTGAATAAAGTATATCATATTATACGTATTTTTGAAGTAGATAAACTGTTCTATAGAAAAAACATATCGATTACCATGGAAACATTTGTTTATTATCACATTTCAGGGGTAAAACGAAAAAAAAAATTCAAAAATTTCGCAATTTTTGTCTTTTTTATTTTTGTTTAATTTTTGAACAGTTAAAAAAATGTGATGTTATTTTATTTTTATTTCTCGTTAAATTCTGAAAATAATGATATATAACAACATATAGTTTGATATTTATTAGTAGGTGAAAAAAAAATAATCCCAAGACTTACAAAGTGACACAAATCTGGTGTGTATTGCTGGTAAAACCAGACAGTACAGCTAGGGTTAAGAATAATGCACACATGTTTATTGAAATGTTGATTTTTTAATAACAATAAAATACTACAAGTTAAGCCTGATAGCCGTCAATTATCTGCTGGTACCACCACCGGTGGTGTTCTGGCACAAACTTTAGTTGTTCTTGTAAGTTGTCAACCTTTTCTCTCTTCAGACTTCCAAATGGTCTCAACAGCCTGGGAAGGTCAATTGGTCCTTCAAGCGTTGGAGTTTCTTGGCGGGATCTAGAAATATCCACCTTCATGAAGGGTGTGTACTCGTCATAGCAAGGTTTATATAAATACGACCCGTATTCAGTAACAGGAATCCATTTAACATTGTCTCTGAACTTCAGTGGATTTTTCACGACATCAACTTTCCTGTTGTAAAGCTTCATCTTTTTAGGCAGGTCTTCGATTTCTCTAAAATGCTCCTTCATATCCACAACTTGGTTTTTTTGCTAGATTTAGCAATGATCTGTCTGTACTCGTCAGGAGAGTAGACATTCTGATGCTTGCGCAAATTCTTCTCTATCCGACCAAAGTCTCTGTCGGAGTCCAAGTAGGTATGACCAACTTCAGGAAATTTGTGGTCAATGACTTTGAATTGGCCTTTGTGTATTAAGTACTGGTACAAACTGATCATCAGAAAATTTTTGTTTTGGCCAGCACACAAGTCTGACCATATAACTAGATGGTCTATATTTCTTAAAGACTCTTCACGTTCAAGGGCTGTAAGCAGAGAACTGGTTACCTCTTTGCTTCCTCTTGAAGCCTGGTCTTCTGTCCACACACAGAACGTGGTACTTTCTGAATCTTTAGTTAAAATATGGATGCCAAGGTTATAAAACCAAAGTTGTCGAAGGTAGAATGCCTTCGATGTACTCAGGCGAGGCAGATCCATTGTCTGTTGCAAATCTACGGTTAGATAAGCGACGTTATCAGATGTTTTCGCATTCTCTCTGTCAGCTTTGAGCAATTCAAATGATGCGTGGTACATCTCAACATGCTCTTCGTTTGATTCACCTGCATCGCAGGTACTACAAGTGTCGCTTTTCGGGTGGCCAAATGACGGGTTAAATTGTGACTCAAAAAATTTACGATAAGTGCTTTCTGTGATACGAAAATAATCAGGAACATTATTCTCAGCACATTTTTCTAAGTAAAGATTGTACATTTTGGGTACAGAAAGCAGTGGTGATAGGTACTTCTTAAATATATTTGACACCCGAGAGTAATGGGACTCTTCAACAGGAAACGTGGAAATATGCTGCTGAATATACTCCTTTACTTCATCAGGAGTTCTATGAGGTCTGCTATCGTGTCTTCCCCTTTTATCAGGACTAGGAGCAGATGAACCTTTTTTCATAGTTTTTTGAATTAAATCTATTTTTTTCCCCAATTTGATACAGCGAAGCAAGAGCGGTTTTACATACAAAGGTTTGTTTTCCTTGAAACCTTACGACATATTTAAAGGTAGCCGACTTGTGATTTGTTGCTCCTTTTCTTGGCCTTTGAACAGGACAAACATTCATTGAGCCAAACAATAACTTTAAATAACTTTAATAACTTTAAAATTCTATAAGCACGACTGTTGGTATTCATTTCTTATATTAACCTACACTATCTACTTAAAAACAACGACAAAGATGCAGCTGACAGAAAGGTGACTGCTATGATGAGAAATCAGTCACCATTATTCCATAGAGTAGTGGATGAAGGAGGTATGTAACCAGAATTGTACACTCTCAAATGGATGAAGGAGGTATGTGTATTTTAGTGTTACATACCACCTTCTTCCATTAGATGTTTATAATTTATAGTGTACATACACCCTTCATCACCTAGAATATTCGTTAGTAAATGTTTTAGAGAGCTGGGAGTGGTACCAAAAGTTGCATTGTAACATACCACTTTCATCCACGTGAAAACCTCAAAATTTAAAAAAATGTTACATACCACCTTCTTCCACTGACCCCTTCAGATATAACGGAAAAACTACTATCGCGGCAGATCACGATAAGCGGCCATTACGCAATCATTCTATACAACAACTATTAATCATAAAAACTGAATTCACCTATATTCCCGCTGGAGTAAACACTCGAATTTTACGCAAATTACAAATTTTTGTTGAGAAAATAGACAAGTAGGATGAGTTAGGTTATGTCAGTAAAAAATGCATTTTTTGAGCCGAAAAAATAATTTTACTACAAAACCAGTTACATATTTGTGTTCAGCATAAAAAACATGACTATTGAAAAAAAGTTGTTGAAAAATAACGATTTTTTAAAAAGTTGGGTTTTTCACTATCAGAAAAACTAATTTATGGATTTTCGATAATAAACGAGTTTTCTGCGGATAAAATCAAACTCCTTAAAAGATATAAACTCATTTTTCACCACTTTTTCAACATGAAATCATATTTTCTGAAGCGGCAAGAAAGTGCATAATTACCATCTTTATTGCCTTGAATATGTAGATTGATTATGTGGATAATGTTGATTTTTACTTCTAACTTAATTACAGTTTTCAAAAACATAACCTTACTTAATATGTCCTTTACAAAAATTTCACATTTGCACTGAATTCGGGTGCCTCTGGTATGGCCTACTGCCTATCTTTCCTACGTAAATCTATTGTTCCATCTAGGTAAATGATTACTCAGATTAAACGAAATACTAATTTTTAATATAATTAGCACATTGTACATAACAATTCTTACATACCAGAAATGTTTCATTCCGTTGTCCATCATTCAATACCTCATACTATGGAACCAAAGACTATTAAGTATAGACCATATAGTATCAACTTAACATATATTGGTCGGTAGCGTAGTTGGTTAAAACCCAGCTTCATGTGCTAAAGGTTCTCAGTTCGATCCCAATCAGAGTAAATACATTTTGAGAAGGATCAGCTGATAACCACCGGCTGTTCATTTGTCATTGGGCTATTAATTAATGACACTTTCTAAGGAATAGTCGGCCTTAGTTTGTAACAATGACTACATTCGCTCATATACACTCATCACATTCATTCGAAAACCATATTCGCCCATATCTTGACGATCGGCGTCTTATGAATAAATAAATAAAAATAAATAAATAAAATATATCACATATGTTACATCCTTCTTCTTTAATTATATTGTGTCAAGTTTTATATAACATTATGAAGGCTAAATAATAATTAAACTATTTACGAACTTTACTTAAACATAATCATTTAAGTGCTTAGGCCTTCTTAATACTCTACCAAATCTATTTGTATTAGGTATTACATTATCATCTTGCACATTTTGAGTATTGTTCATTTCATCTGATACTGATAAATTTGCTTGCTCATTAGGCCTATTATTATAGTAGTTTTGATAGACATTTGTAATGTTTTTATTATAAGATTTTCTAAACATAATTCTGTTTCTTCTATATTTCTTGCCAAATTGATCTTGCACAAGATTCAAGATCTTGTTTCAATCTAAAATTTCAACTTCTAGAGGGAAAATTTAGTTTATTTATTATTCTACCTTTAATCAAAGAATTTTACCTTTTTGAATTTTTATTTTTATTTTTTATGTTATTTTATTTATTTACTTACGGCATACACCATTTTACATATATGACATACATTTTACATACAGTTTGTCTATTTGTTAATGGCTGAACAAAATTAATTAATAAGTAACACATGTATCAAGTTCGCTATGGCTATTTGCTGAGACTAATAAGTTAATAATATTAGTCTCCCTTCTGCCCTTTCTTACGCTTTTTTAACTGTTTTTCATTTTCGTAAATTTATTTAAGGGCTGATAAGGGAGTTACAGTTTCTAAAACTGCTGATAACTATGATAATAAATAATTCAAATAATAACAATAATAATAAATAACTATAATAATAATAAGTAAAAACGATAATAAATAATTATAATAACAAACAGCAATGATAATATGTGCTATAATAATAAATAACAATAACGATACTGAAAACACTATGACAATTAATAACCATAAGAATAACAACGAATGATAAACAGCTTTGATAATAAATAACTTCAATAATATACAGTACATTCTGAACACTGGGACTGAATCTAATACAGTATACATGCCAATTCTAGTACTGCAACAGACTAGATACAAAGTTATGAGCCTGCCTTTTAAAATTCTGAGGGGACGGTCCGAAGAACTCCAATTGGGAAGCATTACCCAAACGCATAAGTCGAGGTATGGTACTGTGATAGGCATTTACCCACCTGCCCATCCCATACACGTACGGTGGCATTTACCCACCCGCCCATCCCATACACGTACGGTGGTATTTACCCACCCGCTCACCCATACGCGTACGGTGGCATTAACTTACCCGCCTACCCATACAGTACGGCGGCATTTACCCACCCGCCCACCCATACACGTACGGTGGCATATAAGTTGCAGTAAGTTGCAGATTCTTGGCAAACAGCTGGGTTGATCTAGTCCGATGAGGGGTATGGAAGTCGATCATCAACAAAAGCTCCGGGCAGTCTACTTGTCCATTGATAAGCTTGAAAAGGAAAACCAGGTCGATGACAGACCTCCTGGAAGATAGGGAAGAAATACCATGCTGATGAGCGATCTCATTGATGTCCACGTTATTATAGCCCAAGCCGCTTCTGACTCCCATCAGTTGAAGAAACTTTATCTGAACTGCGTTAAGGGAGTTGCAATGTTCAATTTGATAGGGTGACCATATTGTAGACCCGTACTCCAAGATGGGGCGAACAAGTGACACATACAAGATTTTGATTGTTCCAGGAGTGAAGGCAATTCTTGAAGCACAGGTGACAAGGCCAAGAACTCTATTAGCTTTCGCACAAGCCCTGGCTATATGTTCACCAGGATCCATATTGGGAGTGAAGCACAAACCCAAGTCCTTTATCACATGAACTCTCTTCAGCTGGGTTCCATAAAGATGGTAGTCGAAGGATTGCAGAAGTTTTGTTCTGTCAAAGGTCATCACTTGGCACTTGGCTGCATTCAAATGAAGATCATTCTCGCGACACCACACATTAATCCTGTCCAAATCCATTTGGAGAGTGAGCTGGTCATATGCTGAAGAAACTTCCAGAAAAATCTTTACATCATCAGCACAGAGCAAAAACTTGCAGTTGAGGTACATAGCAATGTCATTAACAAAGAGGCTGAATAGGAATGGTCCTAAGAGTGAGCCCTGAGATACTCCTGATGTAACATAGACGACAGAATCAGAGACATGGCCAGCAAACCTCACATGAAGAGTTCGTCCTGTCAAGTAGCTCTGGAACCATTGAAGAAGAGGACCTGACACACCAAGTGCCTTTATTTTGGAGATGAGATGATCATGACTGACTCTATTAAACGCCTTTGCGAAGTCCAAGTAAATGCAGTCGACCTGGTGATACTGAGAAAAGGCAGAGTACACATAATTTGTGAAGACGCAGAGGTTGGTAACTGTAGATCTTCCAACGCGGAATCTATGCTGCTCAGGTATGATAACATTCTTGAATGCAAAGGACAGAACATCAAGCACCAAGCTCTCGAAGACTTTCGCGACAACAGATTGGATTACAATAGGTCTATAATTCTTCACGTCACACGTATCGCCTGACTTGTGAACAGGCCCCAGAAACCCAGGTTTGAGTACATCAGGGAAGATTCCTTTTTTCATGAGTTGATTAAAGTAGGTAGAGAGATGAGGGGCAATGACAGAGCTGCATGCTTTCAGAATTGTAGGCGTTATATTATCTGGCCCAGCACCCTTATTAAAGTCAAGACGGAGAAGCTTTTCTTCTACCTCAAGTGCAGACACGAGCAAATTAATACATTATCTCCTTTTTCGAAACGATCTATGGATTTGCTGTTCGATCATAGTAATGCTTATTTTTTTCATCATTGTTAGCTTTGTTGACATGAACAATTTTAGGTGTTAGTGTACTTGTTATAACTGGAATTTTAGATTTTAATATTCTACTGAGAAATAGTTGTGTTGGACTGACATTTAAATTATTTAAAGGTGTATTTCTATAATCTAAAAGTAATAATTCTGTATCTATCACTATCTTTTGCTCTCCTGAACATATTCTTACAAATTGATTCAGCTTTTTCAGATCTCCCATTACTTCTTGGATAAAATGGACTACTTGTTACAACAACAAAGTTATACACATTTACAGACATTTTAAATTTAAACTAATTGAAAGGAATATTATCAGATACAAATTTTTCTGGGACTCCAAACTATGAAAATTTTTTTTGAACACATATAACACTATTTGCTGGTTTGTTACATAGCTTTCTTAGTTCTATCCAACTAGAATATGTATCTGTGAAAACTAAAAAATCTTCATCACAAACTCTAAAATTTCACTATAAATATTTTGCCAATGTCTTGTAGGATTGTCATGCATCAATAACGGTTCTTTACCATTTGCATGCCTATATTTTTCACACACTTTACAAGAAAGAACTTGATTTTCATTATCACTATTTATGTTAGGCACTGATTAAGTTTAGACTTCAATAAAACTGTTTCCCACTTGTAAAATATTTTTTTTTACAAGTTATAGCCTAAGCGTACAAAAGAAATCAATAAATGTTTGAAACAAAATAAACTTGACATAATATAAATATTTAAAAATTATGAGACAACTTTTTGAACATTTATTCTGATAAAGTACTCAATTACAAACATTCTGGTCAAAGGAGTACCCCTGTATCTTTATTAGAACAGATTTTATAAATAAATGTGTAAAGACTTGCGAATCTCCAAATTTTCAGGCTAAATATTTGACATGTCGCACTTGAAAAGTGAGAAAAAAAGATGAGTTAGCACTTTTTCCTTTTCTTTTTTTGTCAGTACTCACAGTGTTTCAAACACTTTGCGATCAGGGAGGTATTTTAAGAAATGTCTTCTCAAGTCGGATGGCCAGCATTGCTGGACACATCCATTTATTTTCCAGCTCGGTGTCGTCTTACCTTGGTTTGTCCTCTCAGGTCAGCTAGCCATAGCACCAACATAGTCAACTCGGCACAAACAAGCCAAGGATAACCAACCAGGTCGGAGCGTCATTTTACTGTGACGTTTCAATGGTGACAGGGTCTAGGTTTTTAAATAATTAAATGTCCATTTTTGTTTTAAATGACAATATTAGAATTTGTTTAAAAACTTCAAAAGTGTAAAGCATTACTTGGTACAAATGTAAAATGAAGTTAAACACATTATCATATGTTAAAATTGAGTCAATAAACATGGTTAAAAATAGGTTTTGTTTTAATGGCCGGTTTTATTAGGCCTACTAACTATGTGTTAAAATATTTCTGAGTGTAATATTTATCAAAACATACTCCAGCACAAAGTCCAGGTTTAGTTTCTTTGCCAAAGACTTCGCCTATATTAGATTTTATATCACTCTCATGCTCGGAACCAGTCAGTAGAACTATCATCATGGTTCAAAGCTTGTCTTATTTCGTCAGATTTGTCAAGAATATTGTTGCTCATTTTATTAATTAATTAAATAATAACATAATAATCCCAGTTCAAAATAGTGTGTAAGATTATGAAGCAACGTAATACCTATAGGCCTAATATTTACAGATATCTACAAACTTATACAAATAATACTTTTCGATACACTATATAAAATATGATATATATATAAAATTATATTTAGAAGAGCGCACATAATTTACAATATAATATTCAAATATACAACATTGAAGAGAGATTATGTTGTGAGTATGTAAAAACACAAGGGAGATAGCATGTGCACTTTATTTCAGAAATTAGAATGGAAACTAGAGAATGGAGACCATAACGTAAAAACAAGACTCATATAATTCCAAAGTTTCCCAATAGGTCGCAGCAGCATTCAGTCAGTACAATTAAATAAAATAAACAACCATGTAAAATGTCCAGCTGTGCTGGCCATCCGACTCTATTAGGAAAACCTATTTGTCCAGCAATGGTGGACATCCAACTGCCGGGGACAAACCATGTGAGCTCTTTGCCGATGTGACTGTGACATAACCTCAGATGACTATTTATTTTGTAAAAACACCAAGCTGACTAAGTATTCACATTGTCCAGCACAGCTGGCCAACCGATCACAAAGGGTTAAGACAATTTTTGTCATAGGCACAGATCACAAATTTTCAAATTTGTATTCAGGGTAAAAACACATAAAATTTAAAAAATGGGTTTCAAAATACTGGAAATCAGTTAAATATTTCAATTATGTAACCCTCACACTGGCATCATCTGAAAACTGGGGGATGCTGCGCACGGCTAATATTTCATTTATTGAAACGTGTTGCCATAATCAACATGACTGTTATACCATTACATAAAGGGAGAAATGTTGGATCAGATGAGTATTTCACGTTGGCAGCTCTGACGTAAACAGCAAGTCATCAACCATTTCATTTCATTCATGTACTATTCTGGTTGACGCTACGCACCATTTTTTCTGTGCTTTTTGTAATACTATAAAACCAGGCCTATATATTTTCTAGAAATTTTCTACTAAGTTATTATAAAAGTTCATTAGCCCTATAATATTTGGTATGTATATTTTTTAAAGGAAATTTCTCCAAATTTTATTTCAGTAAACAACATATTTTTAAAAATTATTAATATAACACATCAATTTAGATAGTGAGGCCCGCAACCAGCTCACTAACTAACAAATATTTAAATTTTTCAATCATATTTTAATGCTAATGTTTTTAAAAAACCTTGTGTATTGTTTATGAAATGTTTATCAATAACACTTCTTTTTATTTTAAATATGTGCAGTGTGATAAAATTAAGAAGTATCTGAAGAGAAGAGGTCCAGACACAACACAAGAAGTTAAAAAAAACTTGTCAAATGACTGGAATGGTTGTTTTTTTGGTAGTGTATTGTGGACACAAGGATCAAAACCTACTACTCAGCCTCTACAAGATGAAGAAGGAAATGTTCTATTATGGAATGGTGATGTTCTTCATGGACAGTTGGTAAGGGAAATACTATATTACTATTAATATCATTAAGATACCAGGATATGATTGAATATAGAATGCAAGTGACTACTCTTGTTTCTAATATCAGTTAAATGATTCTTAGAAAGAGCCATTAATTAATATCCCAATAGCAAGTGCAACAAAGGGACCTACAGTTTACTGGGTAATCCAAACCATGTAGTATTGGTCTTATTTTAGACTAAACTTCAAACTGATACTCAGTTCTCTACTGTACCTTACACATTTTAGAGATCTCCATTAATATACATGGCCTAGGGATGTGCCAACCTGCTGATCTTGTTTAACTGATGTAACAATTCAATTTGCCAGTGCGTATCAGTTTAAATTAACTGATGCGAAGTGACAGGAAGTCAGGCATTCAGTCACTCTTGAAATTAACCGAATTAAAATTAACCATCTCTTGTGTTGTCTGATACAAATAGAAGCAGAAAGGCGAGCGGGATATATGGAGTATCCATTTCCTGTTGCATCAGGTGGTCTCGCGAATCTGTTAATTTTCGCAACAGTTAAATTGAATCAACTGATGCGGTTAATTTTGGCCATCCCTAGCATGACCCCTACTCCCTCTTGAGCTAGGTGTAAAACAGCCTTAAAACCAAAAATGAGTTCTTACCAAGCCTTAAGAGATTACACGTAGTATTGGCTAAAAAAAAACTGTACATAAGTTGAAGTTACTTATGGGCTGAAGGGTTCATTGGGACAGTCAGAGAGTTGAATAAGTCTTGATTGCTTAGAGGAGAAATATTGCTTGAAAACTGTAGGAGGAGACAAAAATATTAAGTCTCAAAAAGAAAGGTCTGACAAACAAAGTTACCATGATAAAATCAATCTATTTTTTATTCACTTTTTTCTATGATAAACCTTTTGTATATCGGGGGCAATAGTCTGTTTATTTTGTTATCTCTTTCCCCAAAATATTTTTTCTACACTCTAGACCATGAAGACTGTAATTGTGTCAAACAAAATCATTAGTTTCGTAATATTTAACTTTGAAATTCTTAAAATAAGAGAAAAAAACTATTATGTTTAACAATACATTTAACAGATATTTATTTATCATGGTAATATATAAAATCCAAAAAGGATGTACTTACTCATCACAAATCTCAAAAACCACAGAACAGATATTTATGCTCGTCTGTTCTGGTCAAATTTAGGGATAAGTTAGCTTTTGTATCATAGAGACGCACTATGAAGGATTTCTCAAAATTCCATTCATAAAGGGTGCAAACAGCCCTCAACATTTCCTTTTTATTTTATGAGAGTAACATTGGCATTAATTTAATTTAGGCCCTAATAATACATTTCAAGCAGCTTGTACAAAAAACATAAAAGTGACAAAAAAGTTTGGCTAGTTTAGTTTTCATTGTGAAGTGTTTAAGGTCATTTCTAAAAGTTGACATGATTTCGTTATTTGCACCTCCCTAAAGTAGAATTATATGGTTTCCTAGGGTATAAAACTGCGTTATCTAGGAGAATGACGTCTGGCTGAGCCTTTATATCTATTTATTATACATTTGACAATGCCGTTTTACAAGTTTTTGACACAATTACAAAATAGCATTAATATAAATAATGATTTTAAATTGAGAAGTGTCCAGTTTTAGTATGATCTTCTTATAAACACATCACCAATTTAAGATATAGAAATAATATACTGGTTGTACCAACAATATTGAAATAAAAAGTCGAGTCAAGAATATACATGCAAACAGAAATAATAATAAATTAACATACAATATATAATAAACGTTTGGTAAAATATTGATGCGATAATTTAGAGAGAACCACAGAAAGAAGGGTAAGAGAGTTTAGAGAGAACCACAGAATGAAGGGTAAGAAAGTGCAGAGAATCACCCTGAAGTAAAGCAAGGGTTGTTAGCTGTTATTATATAATTAGTTAAATATTTAACTATCATATGATATTTCTGTACTATATCAAGCATCAATTTCTATGGACATTAGTTCTAAAGGATCATTTGAATAGACTATGCATCTATTGTACAGAACAAAACGGATTATCACACATTTAGATCTACAGTATGTGATTTGATGCATCTTTAAAAACATTGAGAAATTAATAAACAATATTCCTGATGATATCAACAAAAATCATAATACATATATCCAAATTTAAAAAAAAAACAGTAGTCATTTTAAATTTGAACATTTTAAAGTCGAAGAAGTATTTGAATGTCTAAAAAAATTGAAATCAAGTTCTTGTTTGGATATGTTTGGGATAAATACAATGACAATTAAATCAGCTTCAATTGAAATATGTGAAGTACTAACATGTCTTTTTAATAATTGTATTGATCTGAATATTTTTGTGAATTCATTCAAAATAATTAAAGTAATACCAATACATCAAGGTGGTAAATTTGAATACACCAATTATAGACCAATTTATACTGTACCAGGTCTTTCGAAAGTATTTGAAGTATTAATATGTAGACAAATTAAAGATTATTTTGAAAATCAACAACTTTTTTCTAACAGACAATTAGGATTTAGAAATGATCACTCTACAATTGACACAGATTCGGCCCTTGTAAAAGAAACAATCCTTTTCAAAATGGAAAATTAATTTGTTTCAGGTCTTTTGATGTGACTAAGGCTTTTGACAGTTTTATTTAATATTTTACTATATAAATTAAATTATTATGGATTTGATAAATCATCAGTGAAATTAATGGAGTCTTTTTTAACAAATAGAACACAACAAGTGGAACCAAATTATAATTACTCTCTTCCCAAAGAAGTTAAATTTGGAATCCACAAGGCTCTTCTTTAGGTCCTTTACTTTTTAAAATATATAAATGATATTGTTGAAAATTGTATAACAAAAATATTGTATGCTTTTTGTATGCTGATGTACCGGGTCTTGGACCGGTACAGTTTCGTTTTTTTTCGTCGTTGTCTGCCAGGCTGCCTGAGATTCGTTTTTGCCCTGCGTTTCGCGTAGTTGGTAGCCGTTGGCCCAGTTCCGTTTCGTTCCGTGTTCCAGCAGCTTCGGTCCGGTTGGCCTGTCTGGTCAGTTGTCTTGTGCTGCCTGCAGAATCTCGTTATGAGTGGCTAGACACACTAAAACGTAAGTGTTCATTTTGTGAGTTTTAATATCTAAGCACCCTTTTGGTGAAAATATTTTGTTTCAATAATATTTAATCGTTCTTACTTGTGTTTTCAGAGTTTTGTTAAATTTATATTCTTTGTCTAGATGTTTTAACCTAGGTTCGAGCCATGTGCTCATTGTTACCTTTTTGGCTTTAATTGCTTTATTATCTCTGGCTTCATATTTAATAGTAGTTCTGTATAATGTTTTGTTGAGCCTTTCTACAGTTGTAGTTACCGATTTACCATATTTTTTGTTCTTTGACAATAACCTAGCCTATCTTTAGCTTTTCATGTTATAACCTATTGCTCATGTTTCCATAGCCTGGTTTTCAGTTTGTCATTTTTTAAGTCCATATACGTAATTAATTCTTTTATAATTTGTTAATTGTAATTTTTCTTAAATCTGAGTTTGCCAACATAATTATTCATGACCTAAAAAATAGATCTTTTATTTTTTCTAGTGTGATAATCCTGTATAATTTTGTCTGTGCCCGTTTTGTGTTGCCATGTCATGTTTAGTGGTTATGTATAATATTTGTGTTGTGATGGCTGGACTGTTTTTAATGTGCTGTGGTGTTGTCCTACAGTCCAGGGTCCTTGAGTGGGACTTTCAACCCTCAGCCGGTCGTCCGGGCAATGTTCTATCATCTTCACTGCTAGCCTGGCCTGAGGACCATGTTGGAGCCTGGAGTCGCCCGCTACCCGCTCTACATCTTTAGGGTACAAGTCTTCTGTCCTCAGGTCAGTGCGTTCCTTATTTTTCCCGGCGGCTGAGCTGGGGGTGATTTGTGAAAAGAAAAATAATTAAATAAAAAAGAAATATAGAAGAAGAAAAAAAAAAATGATTATGGAACTGTATGTGGCCTAGGCCTAAAACTTGAACTTGAACAGTGATTTATGGAACTCAGCCATGGGGACTTACTTATATTTATTTATTAAAGAAAAAAAAAACTTAAAATCCAAAAGGAACTTGTGTTGTTAATATTCATTGTTATTTAGTTTAGTTAGTTTATTTCTTGTTACATTTGTTTAGATTTTTATATTTGTTAGGTCCCCATTATTCAATCCTGTTATTATTTATTTATATGCTTAGGCCTAGTTATTGTTATTTATTTTTTGTTAAGTGTATTAGGGGGGGATTTTGAAGTGATTTTTTACTCGAACGGTACCGTGTTATATTTTCTTTTAAATTGTTTAATTTTTAAACTTTCACCAAAAGGGGATTATTGTGCTTTGCTTAATTCTTAATTCGGAGCTGCCCCGGGATTCCGGCTTACTCCCGGGCCTCGGTGGAATCAAGGGATGTGGGCCAAATTGCCGGCTTAATTGATGATACCAAAATTTTTGTTTCCAGAAGTTTTCTAAATTTTCACTTTTATTTTGGGGTTATCTAAATTTGTTTCTTAATGGTCATTTTTAAATTGTTAATAATTTGTCTTACGTTTTGGGTGTCTCAGGCCCAACCGCAGATAGGCCATGGGCCATGTAATTGTTAACTTTGGTATTCGTAGAGTTTGTTGTTTTTGTAGCGTTAAGTGTTTTGGTAGCTTTTGTCGTTATATTGTTAAATTTTGTGTGTTTTGTTATTTATTTAACTGCAAATTATTGTTGCGGCCTTCTGCCTCTTTTTATTGTGGCCTTCTGCCGTTTTGATTAATTAATTATTTTGATTTTTTGGTAATAAACTAGTTTTGCTCAGCTGCCGAGTGTTATTTTGACCCTCCAACTGCCACCCGTGATCCCATCGCTCGACTTGTTTTGAGCCATCCCCCGGTTGGCACGCTTACCAGCTTTGGTGGGGGGGATGGGTTTCAATTGGTAGCAGAGCGTGGTTGCCTAAAAAAAAAAAAAAAAAAAAAAAAAAAAAAAAAAAAAAAAAATCTCACTTGGTTGTTGTCGGTGGGTGTTTGCCTGTTAGTAGGTCATGATTGGCCGACCTACCGTCAAGGTGTCTTGGTATTACGTAAAAAAAAAAAAAAAAAAAAAGAAACAAATAAATAATTATTTAAAAAGAAAAACAATTAAAAACCAAATAAATAATTTAACTTATACAAAAAAAAAAAAAAATAAAAACCTAGGCAATCCGCTTGGTTACTTTGTTGAATGGGTTTCATGGGTGGATTGGAGTGGTCGGCAGTGGCTCGGTAGGCTGAGGGTTTAGTTCGTCTTGGACCCTGGAGTTGTCGTTTTTTGTGTATATGTTGAGAATTTTGTTTTGCGAGATGGCCTATCTGCAGAATGTTGCGCTCCTAGTCAAGGAGGAGTTGATTTTCGAGTTGAGGTCGCGGGGTGTGACTCCGGAGGGTGATGTTCTGAATCTCCGGAGGTTGCTGCGGGAGCAGTTGTCCGCGGGTACGGCGGTGGATTGGTCTGACCTGCTGGAGGTTGGTGATGAGTTGGGGATTTGTAAACGGAAGGTGGAAGATTGGGAAGGGGTGTTAGAGGATTTGCAGTTGGAACCTCCAGTAGGTCGTGACCGGGCCTGCCGCCTTGCACGTCTGGGGCATCTGCTTGCCCGTTTAAGGCTGGTCAACCGGGCACCGGGGTTGGAACCAGCGGATAGGGCGTGGATCTTGGAGAGTGTGTCTAGGCTGGAGGAGATTTTTCAGGCACTCTCTGGGTCCACGACTCCTACGGGTCTGGGTCAGCGGCCTGTTTTCGCACTGTCGCCTAACGTGTCGAGGCCGCAGGCTGAGACACCGGCTCTCACTGTGCCTGAGGTTCCTTCTGAGCCTGCAGGCGTTTCTGTTGAGGTTGCTTGTGGTTCGGCTCCAGCTGCCGTTCCTACTACTTCTTTGGGTTCACCTGCTCTTCTGCAGCTGAGCTACCACAAGCTGCCTAACCCTCTCACGCCCATGATCCAGAATCTCCCTGTGATCGATGGGATGGATCCTGAGGAGCTTCTTAAGTTTCTGGTGGCCTTTCTCAGACTTAGTGAGATGCCCGGCATGCAGGCTGGGGACTTGCTTCGTCTGGTTTTCCCTTATTGTAGAGGTCCCGTTGGGGAGGTGCTGAGTTCTGTCTTGGCCAGTGATGCCTCGGTGGACTCGTTCCATCGAGAGTTACTTTCATCGTTTCTTCCCATTCGACTCAGGGAGAGGATGGTCATGGACAGATTTTATCGGTCGCAGGGTAGGGGCGAGTCTCTGGCAGCCTATGTCTCTTCAGTCAAGGAAGCTCGTCAAGCGTTGCGCCTCACCCTTTCTGAAGCTGACACCGTTCGTGTCATCCTGGATGGCATTTCTCCCGAAGAACGGTGCAGATTGGTTTTTGCTGGTGTTCCTTCGACTTTTCGGGAGCTGCATCAGCTGTGCATTGTTTCGCGCAGCGTGCAGTTCTCAGACCAGCAAGGGAGGGATTCTGAGAGTCATCGTGCTCTCCCCACCCGTCGACCGGCTATGTCTGTAGGTGTGAGTCAGCCAGTGGAGGGTCGTGGTTCTCGGCCTCCGGTTGTGTGCTTTGCTTGTGGCCAACCTGGTCACATTCGACGTGACTGTCCACGTGCTCGAGGTCGTGGGGCGGGAAACGCTCAGCGCGGGGGGGTTGCCTCCACAGTAGCTCCCCGCGTTGTTGCGACTGACCGTGGCCATTTGCCTCTGACACGTGCCCATAGCAGGAGTGTCGGGGATTTTTCGGGCCTTGCTGGCATGGCTTCCCTGGGACTTAGTGCGGTCACCTCGGTGTGTCCTGGCGTTTTTGTATCTTTTGGTGGTACGGTGTGTCGAGCCCTTCTTGATTCTGGTTCGGCATGCAGTATCATCAGCCTTTCTCTTTTTGAGTCCCTTGACGCCTTAGGACTTGTCAGGCACACCGAGCCTTCTTCTATTACTTGCTGGACGGCATCCCAAACTCCTCTACCTATACTTCTAAAGGCGTTTTTCCATTTTAAAATTGAAGGATTTTCCTGAAGGTGGGGTTTTCTTGTTGCCAAGGACCTGGCGGTTTCTTGTATCCTAGGGGCAGACTTTATTTCTAAGAGTGGTATGGTGCTTGACCTCCAGAAGCGCCAGATATTTTTCAAGTTTAATCGGCGAGTTTTGGTGCCTCTAGTAGGTGATTCTGACTGCCCTCCTGCAGTCAGAGAGGTGGGTTGTGAGCCCGAACAACCCAAGGTGGATCCGGTTGGTCATCTCCCCCCTGAGCAGGCGGAGGCCATTAGGAGGCTGTGTTTGCGGTTTCCTGATGTGCTTACGCCTGAGCTTGGGGTCACTTCTCTTCTGGAGTATGAGATCCACCTCACCGATTCTCAGCCAGTTAGAAGTCATCCGTACAAACTTGCTCCCCCAAAGATGGAGGTTATGAGGGCTATGATTGAAGATCTTCTGAGCAAGGGTGTGATTGAACCGTCTCGTTCTGCTTATGCCAGTCCAGCTTTTCTTGTGCCCAAGCCTAATGGTAAGTCTAGGCTTGTGATGGATTATCGGAGGCTCAACGCTAAGGTCGCTATTGACTCGGTACCTCTGCCTGATTTGCATTCTGCGTTTGATTGGTTCGGTAAGGCTAAGTTTTTCAGTGTTTTCGATTTGAACCAGGCCTACCATCAGATTCCATTGAAGAAGGAATCACGGCCTATGACTAGCTTCTGTGTTCCCTGGAATCTTTACCAGTTCACTAGGGTTCCTATGGGTCTTGCTGTGGGTGCCCAGACTCTTACTCGTCTGCTTGACTCCATCTTCCATGATGTGAAGTTCAAGTTTGTTTTCAATTACCTGGACGATCTTCTTGTCTACAGTGAGACTTTCGGGGAACACATGCAACATCTGGAGGAAGTTCTCAGTCGCCTCAAATCAGCTGGCCTTACCGTCAATCCAGAGAAAGTCACTTTTGCTCGTCCTGAGATTTCTTTTCTGGGTCATCTTATCTCTTCTCGAGGCGTCTGCATAGATCCTGCGAGGACCCAGGGCATTCGGGATTTTCCTCCTCCCAGAGATGCCAAGGGGATTGCCCGTTTTGTGGGGATGGTGAATTTTTACCGTCGCTTCATCCCTAACGTGGCCGAGCTTGCTGCCCCGTTGAACGAGCTGCGAAAGAAAGGTGTCCCTTTTGTGTGGGGCCAAGCTCAGCAGACTGCCTTTGATGCTCTCAAGGAGGCTATCATGCAACCTCCTGTCCTGCGTATGCCTGATTTCAGCAGAGAATTTATTCTTCAGACTGATGCCTCCTCCTCCGCCATTGCTGCTGTTCTTTCTCAGGAGTTTGATGGGGTCAGGCAGCCCATCGCTTTTGCTTCGAGGACGTTGTCTCACCAGGAAAGGAAAGCTTCTTCCATCTATGAGTTAGAGTGTCTGGCTGTTGTCTTTGGTACGGACAAGTTTCGGCGTTTCTTGGAACACGCTGAGTTCTTGCTGGAGACGGACAATCAGGCACTGTCTTGGCTTCTTACCCATCCCCGACAGCTCGGGAAAATTGGTCGCTGGGTGGTCAAAATTTCTGCCTTTAAGTTCCGAGTCCAACATCTTAGGGGTACCCAGAATGTCATCGCGGATGCTCTTTCCCGCATGTACCACGAACCCAGTGATCCACCGACTGAGGCTGTTGCTCAGTGTGGTGCTGTTCTTCTGGATTTTCCTCTGGCTTTTGACGACCTACTGTCCCATCAGCAGAAAGATCCCGAGCTGTCAGTCATCTTAGGTGAGCTTCAAGAGGGAGGTGCCCACCCTCCCTATTTTCTGTCCAAAGGGGTCCTCTGTTGCCGTCCTCGACAGAGGGGTGAACCCCGTGTAGTGCTGCCTGGTCATCTAGTTCCGATGGTCTTTCAGTATTATCACTCTTCTCTTGTGGGCGGTCATCTTGGCATTCATAAGACCATCGCTAAGATTCGTAGGTACTTCATCTGGAAGGGCATGGACCGGGATGTTGCTGGCAGAGTGCGGGCTTGTCACCTGTGCTCTCTCAGCAAGCCTAGTCAGAATGCAAGGTTAGGGTTGTTATCTTCTGAGGTGGCCGAGCGTCCTTTTGAGAAGGTGTTCATCGACTACGTGGGTCCTTTTCCCCGTAGCAAGTCAGGTAGCTCCTACCTACTTGTTTGTGTGGATGCTTTCTCGAAGTTCGTTTGGCTTTTCCCACTTCGGAGTGCTACGGCTAAGCTCACCATCCGTGCTCTCCAGTCCCAACTCTTCCAGCACTTTGGTGTGCCTTCCACTCTTGTGTCCGACAACGGTAGCCAGTTTACCTCCCATGAGTTTCGTAGGTTCTGTTTTGGCAATGTTATCAGGCATGTGACTACCTCTCCGTATTACCCACAGCCTTCTCATGCAGAGCGGTTCAACCGCAATCTTCGGTCTGCCCTTATTACCTTCCATGCTGAGAAGCAGAACACCTGGGATGAGAGTCTCTCTTGGCTCCAGCTTGCTTTCAATTCTTCCAAGCATGAGAGTCACAATGCCACTCCCTTCGAAATTCTACATGGCTACCCTCCTAACAACCCTTTGTCCAACTTGTGGAGGTTAGAGGATCTTCTACCTACGCCAGGTGCCACTGACGTAGTGTCCACGTGGCGGGCTGCTCGGCGCAACCTGCTACGTGCTAGAGAGAGAGTAAGGAGGAGGTATGATAAGGGTCGTACTCCTAACCCTTTTCAGGTTGGAGATCTGGTTCTTTGTCAGGCTCACCCGGTCAGTTCGGCCGCGGAACGAAGAGCTGCCAAGTTGTGCTATCGGTGGTCTGGTCCCCACCGCATCGACAGGTTTTTGTCACCGGTGACTGCTCTGCTGGTTGATCCCCAGTCAGGCAGGGTGTTCAGGAAAGCCCATGTGTCCCAGCTTAAGGCTTTCCGGGGAACGGTTGATCCAGGAGTTGGTGTTCCTGGGGGTTTCTTGGGGCAAAGAGATTGATCACCTCTGCGCCCTAGGTGGCTGTTCTGAGAGAGTCTCTTTCTCTCTTTTCTTGTCGGGCCCGACAGTCAGGGTAGTTTGCTCCCTGTTCGAGGGGTTTCCCCTCTTAGTTTCTCTTGGACGTCCTTGGAACACCACTCTTCGGAGGTCTTCGTCTTCTCTTGGTTCCCTGAGGTACCGAGTTTGCTCCCCTGCCTGGGTGTGTTGAGGTTTGCAGAGGGAGGTTGTACCGGGTCTTGGACCGGTACAGTTTCGTTTTTTTCGTCGTTGTCTGCCAGGCTGCCTGAGATTCGTTTTTGCCCTGCGTTTCGCGTAGTTGGTAGCCGTTGGCCCAGTTCCGTTTCGTTCCGTGTTCCAGCAGCTTCGGTCCGGTTGGCCTGTCTGGTCAGTTGTCTTGTGCTGCCTGCAGAATCTCGTTATGAGTGGCTAGACACACTAAAACGTAAGTGTTCATTTTGTGAGTTTTAATATCTAAGCACCCTTTTGGTGAAAATATTTTGTTTCAATAATATTTAATCGTTCTTACTTGTGTTTTCAGAGTTTTGTTAAATTTATATTCTTTGTCTAGATGTTTTAACCTAGGTTCGAGCCATGTGCTCATTGTTACCTTTTTGGCTTTAATTGCTTTATTATCTCTGGCTTCATATTTAATAGTAGTTCTGTATAATGTTTTGTTGAGCCTTTCTACAGTTGTAGTTACCGATTTACCATATTTTTTGTTCTTTGACAATAACCTAGCCTATCTTTAGCTTTTCATGTTATAACCTATTGCTCATGTTTCCATAGCCTGGTTTTCAGTTTGTCATTTTTTAAGTCCATATACGTAATTAATTCTTTTATAATTTGTTAATTGTAATTTTTCTTAAATCTGAGTTTGCCAACATAATTATTCATGACCTAAAAAATAGATCTTTTATTTTTTCTAGTGTGATAATCCTGTATAATTTTGTCTGTGCCCGTTTTGTGTTGCCATGTCATGTTTAGTGGTTATGTATAATATTTGTGTTGTGATGGCTGGACTGTTTTTAATGTGCTGTGGTGTTGTCCTACAGTCCAGGGTCCTTGAGTGGGACTTTCAACCCTCAGCCGGTCGTCCGGGCAATGTTCTATCATCTTCACTGCTAGCCTGGCCTGAGGACCATGTTGGAGCCTGGAGTCGCCCGCTACCCGCTCTACATCTTTAGGGTACAAGTCTTCTGTCCTCAGGTCAGTGCGTTCCTTATTTTTCCCGGCGGCTGAGCTGGGGGTGATTTGTGAAAAGAAAAATAATTAAATAAAAAAGAAATATAGAAGAAGAAAAAAAAAAATGATTATGGAACTGTATGTGGCCTAGGCCTAAAACTTGAACTTGAACAGTGATTTATGGAACTCAGCCATGGGGACTTACTTATATTTATTTATTAAAGAAAAAAAAAACTTAAAATCCAAAAGGAACTTGTGTTGTTAATATTCATTGTTATTTAGTTTAGTTAGTTTATTTCTTGTTACATTTGTTTAGATTTTTATATTTGTTAGGTCCCCATTATTCAATCCTGTTATTATTTATTTATATGCTTAGGCCTAGTTATTGTTATTTATTTTTTGTTAAGTGTATTAGGGGGGGATTTTGAAGTGATTTTTTACTCGAACGGTACCGTGTTATATTTTCTTTTAAATTGTTTAATTTTTAAACTTTCACCAAAAGGGGATTATTGTGCTTTGCTTAATTCTTAATTCGGAGCTGCCCCGGGATTCCGGCTTACTCCCGGGCCTCGGTGGAATCAAGGGATGTGGGCCAAATTGCCGGCTTAATTGATGATACCAAAATTTTTGTTTCCAGAAGTTTTCTAAATTTTCACTTTTATTTTGGGGTTATCTAAATTTGTTTCTTAATGGTCATTTTTAAATTGTTAATAATTTGTCTTACGTTTTGGGTGTCTCAGGCCCAACCGCAGATAGGCCATAGGCCATGTAATTGTTAACTTTGGTATTCGTAGAGTTTGTTGTTTTTGTAACGTTAAGTGTTTTGGTAGCTTTTGTCGTTATATTGTTAAATTTTGTGTGTTTTGTTATTTATTTAACTGCAAATTATTGTTGCGGCCTTCTGCCTCTTTTTATTGTGGCCTTCTGCCGTTTTGATTAATTAATTATTTTGATTTTTTGGTAATAAACTAGTTTTGCTCAGCTGCCGAGTGTTATTTTGACCCTCCAACTGCCACCCGTGATCCCATCGCTCGACTTGTTTTGAGCCATCCCCCGGTTGGCACGCTTACCAGCTTTGGTGGGGGGGATGGGTTTCACTGATTATTTGGGATTGAATATCATGTAAACACTTGTGAAGAGTAATAGAAACACTTTCTTCAATAGCAAATAAACTAAAACAGTGGTGCATTGCTAACAAACTGCCCTAATATAAACAAAATTCAATATATAGAAATAAAATTTTCAAATAAAACAAAATATTATTAGATATAAAACCATTGAAATTTCTAGGATTTATACTAAATAGTAATTTAGATTGGCAGAATCATACCAACAATATTATGAAAAACATAAAAAAGGAATTTATTGTTTAAAAATACTAAAGAAGAATGTAACTGATGATGTTCTGATTCTAGTTTACTATGCTTACATTAATAGTCAATGGTACACATTTATGGGGTCAATCATTAAACATTAAGAAATTATTTATTATTATAAAAAAGTATTACGATTAATCTGTGGAGTAACGCAGACTACTCTTTGGAAGCCATTATTTATAAAATTAAATATTATATCACTTCCGTCCCTTATAGTTTACAAGTCACTTCTCAACATAAAAAAATATTCAATATTATTAAAAGAACTCCAACGTGCATTCCTATGACACCAAAAATAATAATAAATTGGAAATCAAACAATATAATTATCACAAATCAGAGAAGAACTTCCTCTACATAAAAATAAGACTACAACTCTTTGTCAGCTTCTACACTACAGTTATATTATAAAAATTTCAAATCAAGAGTAAGAAAAATTTTAACAGTAAATTTGTTATATAAAATTGAAGAATTCTTTGAACTAATGAAGAAAAATCCTGCAGTACTGTAATTTGTTATATACTAATATATATTTTTTATATTCTATACAATTTTATACATCAAATGATGTCAATTAAGTATGTTGATGACAAATGATCAAATGATGCCAACCCACACACAATGTTAAGAAGACAACTGAACCATTTTTATTAAAAATTCAAGTGGCTATCGATCCATGAGAGTGCCGTTGTATGAGAGACTCTTAATTTTGCGATCACAGCCAACTTTGTTAATCAGTTTAAATAGAAATATATCCCCTCAATAAATGCATCTATTTAATTTACTGTACTAAGTAGCTGACTGCGAGACTGTGCTTATGTGTGCCAATGATGAACTAAATTGCAGTGAATAATTAGGAATGCCAAGAATAGTACAAAATTATATTTTGCTAGCTAAGTCCCCATACTAGATATAACAAGGCCACTCCCATGCAATTGTAATATAGCACAACATAATATATAAATTATTTCAAAATGTATAACATCTTAATATTAATTAAAATGTGAACTTAGCCGTTCTGGTGGACAGCAGCTCTAGTTGCCCTCATCCTACTGCCTCAAATGGTCTTGATCTACCCCTTAAACTAGAACCGTCCCCCTCCCCTTGATCCTCAATGGTCAGCTCTCTACTTTCTTATCACTCCAACATGTGGCGGTCAATCCACCACAAAAGGTGCAGTAAATAATAACTTATATTTATATTTTCAGTTGGTAATTAATAGCACAAAAATATATTCGCAGGAAGATGACAGCCGGTGTGATAGTAAAGTCATTTTCGAACATTTCAAAAACAACCCTTTAACAGCAGCTGAGAATATCTGTGGGCCCTATGCCTTTGTGTGGTGGCACAGTCCAACGAGACAGCTGTGGTTTGGAAGGGATGTATTTGGTCGTCAAAGCCTTTTGTGGAGCGTATCCTCTGAACTACTTACATTGACTTCTGTTGGGCATAAGGATTCATTCTTTTCAGAAATTCCAGCTCTTGGCCTCTTCATGGTAGACTTCTCTAACACCCAACAAGTTGGTAATATTTTTAAATATTTTATATATGTTATTTTAATTTCATCTTTGTAGTTTGAGTAATTAAAATGCTCATAAGGTAATCACAAGTATAATTTTTACTTAATTAGAATTATTATTCAAATATAAGATGCCGAAATAGCCTTGTATGTATTTTAAGATAAATATGAATGATTTCATGAGTATAGTTTGCACGTGGATGATGTGTGTAGTCTTGTTACTAACTAAGATCGGCTGTTTCTTTGAAAAAGCCGTTTATCATAGCCCAATAGCCATGTCAAATGAGGAAAGGTTACTAGAGTACAAGGTTGACGCATCCGGCCATTTTCGCAGTTCAGGTAGTGTGGGACCAGTGATGTCACGGGGTGATCACCCGCCTGCCACTGATTGTCGCCAACTTGTTAGTGAAGTTGTTATATCACAGGGTAAAGTATTAAGTATTTTAAATTACAATCACTTCCATCCTTGTTAGTTTAGAAGATGCAAGTATTAGAACCACATGACTACACTGTAGCTGGCTGTTTAGTAGTGATATTGAGTAATATCACTTTTTGAAAATAGTGATTGAAAAATAGATATTTTGAATCTACTTTTATTAGAGCTGGTGTTTTCAACACGCATAACATGTATCAGAGGACCAAAGAAAATCCCAGAGAAAATTCATTTCAAAGACATTTTCATGTTAATGTTTGGGCAGGTGTCATCAGAAGTGATTGTCAGTAAAATGCATAATACTTTACCCTGGGATACATCAACTTCACTGGCAATTTGGCGACTGCTAACTTCAGCATTTTGACGAACTACATTTAGAACTTGTTCGTCTAAGCCTACATCCTTAAGTGCAGGGTCTACTTCATTTGGTTGTCTGTGAACAGTCTCTCTCCAACAAATGTTGATGTAGCCTTGAGAACACTTGGGAACTAGACATTCTAAGATCTGGGTACCGTCGGTGGTATTCTCTCTGAGCAACCAGTGCATTTCTATTAATAAAACTGCACACATAGTGCATTTCAACATACTCTAGTCCATGATAGCTTTAAATATACTTATAATAAATTGTTCAGTAAAAACAATCCAAAAAAGAGATGAAGTAAGGAGAGAATAGAATATAACATGTTCAGGATTAGTGTTACTTTGTGTTAAAATGTAAATCATCCCGTATTCATTTTGCACATAATTCAATAGGGACTTCACAGAGTTGATTGATAGTAGAATGCCTTGCTGAAAGGGTAACATACTTTTATTTCCATGACAACGCATATTGGACACACAGGTAAACATGGCATCGAGGTGATGCCAAGAAGGTTGATGAGCAATTAATTTTGACTGTAAAATTGCATTTTCACTCAAAACATCTGAACACTTTTGATTTGTACAAATATTGTCAGAAGATGGAATTTACATCTTTTATTTTTACTATCATTATGTCCAATATCAAAAAGCAAGATTACATTGTTGTCATTTAGGCTTGTTAACAATGCATCAGTAACAGCTTATTTGTTCAAGCGTTTCTCGTACCTAGCATTTCTATCTTCATCAGTTATATGTGTTTTAGAAGATAATTTCTGGGATGGTACAGCATATGTTTTAAGTTTTTTTAGGAGTTATCCCTAATAACTGATTTCAGATTTTTTCATAATCAGAGGGCAAAAAATAGCATGACCAAACGGAGCTGGTATTGGGATTCCACTCATCTCTTTTACATAGTTGAATCCATTGTTTTATTAAAGTAATATCTTTTGGGAAATTGTGATATATATAACTCTATCATGTTTTGTTTTAATATGACTGTTGTTGCAAATAGCAACAGCACATCTTTTCCCAGGCATGTGAAGTAAAATTGCAATCAATAATAATGAACACTTACAGTCCCTTTGCTGTTGCACACACTTGAAGTGAACACTAAACACTATTTACTAAGAGAAGAATGTACTAAACACTAAAATAATAACTAACAAACTGCACTAGGATATCACACAACATGTACAGTACACACATTAAGCAATCTGAATTCGCACTGAACCACTATGACATAAGACACAGGGAAGGGTAGGAATACCAGTACTTTGGTCACCCTTTGACGTCACTCACACCGCCCCAAACCAGTTTAAGTGGCCAGCTGGGCCGAGATAGGGATGTGTCAACCTTACAAATGAGGTACCTTCAGCTTGATGAGGAATCCAAACCATGTAGTATTATTGGCCTGATTTACAGCTAATGACAAGCCTGATTGGTACAATTGGCCCAGCCTAAAGGTGTGCGTAACCTTGAGGAGAGATTAATAGAAGCGGGACAGGGTGAGAGTACTTTACTTAAAATTGTATACTTATCAGGTGATTGAAAACGAGAAAATATTAGATACCGGTGTAATAGAAATGTGTCGGTAACTAATCATTTTGTATTAAGTATATTTGTTACTATAACTGTCTTGTAAATCATTGCAACTAATTATTACTGTTCCTGAGTTGTCTGTTTGGCAAATTACATATGTTAATTAAACCTAAAAGACATTTAAATAGTATTAATTTAATACATTCATTGTTTATTTAAATAATTAAATAAACAAATAACAAATGGTTTTGACATTATAAAAATCTATGGAAAATGTTATCTTTTTGTAACATCTGTGTGATCATAACATCATAACAGCTTTAATATTTCTTTAAGAATTTGTAAAATATTTATTAGGTTGCAAAAATGAAATAATTTTACGCCGTGAGAACAGTTAGTACAGATGAATCCACGAGCACAGTTAGGCTGGGCCATATGTACTCAATTCTCTTCCCTATGCAACATCCGGACCTTATGTACCAATCACAGACACCCCAGATTTCTCTAGTAGTGTCCACGTTGATGTCGTGTATTAATTATTAGTATTAAGAGGATTGATTATAGAACCTGTCTATTGCCTTCAATCTCCACAACACATTGTCCCCAAGTAGCTGGGTTACATCACTGCACCACTAGTGCCGTTGACGCATTAGAAAAACTACACCGGAGATTGAATTGTATTTATATTAAATATAACACTGCAAACATATTACGATAAGTTTTATAGTTGATGCAGTAGCTATTATTTCATTGACTAACATACTTATCCAATCCCTCAATACAGATATATAAGAGTAATGCTTAATTGTGTTCGTCCGTGTTCCCAGTTTAATGCTCTAAGGAATTTATCTCTAGATTTTATCGCAACTGCCGCTAATAGTAGTAAAGATCCTGATTCACTAACGAACAATCATTGTATTCCTCTTCCCTCTCTCCCCCTCATGCCCCGCAAATTTGACAGAAGGACATTTATAGTAAACTACCAATGAATGTGATACATTATATTAATCTACTTTTTTTAGCCAAAGATGATTGTACAAACTTCAACTCAAAATTTGAACAAATATAATTTATAGAAAAATAATTGGTAACACTTTAAAAAGAAATATTTTTTTAGATTTACTATTTACTAGATTGGTTAGTACCGTTTTTCCACTATATTCTTAAAATGTTAATAAAATATATCACACGGTTTGTTCATGAGTTATGCACCAAAAAGGCCAAATTAGAGACTTTGGAGAGCCATATTTTCATAAAGAATTTTTTCTCGTTACGCATTTATTACTTACATGGATTTTAACAATTTTATTAAAAAAAACTTCAAAAATAATGTTCAATCGAACACCCTTAAAGCAAATATGTATTAAAAGTAGTAGTTGTTGTGAGAACAATACACTTTACAAGGTTATTTTATTTTGGCATTAGATTAGTTTTCAATTTAATAGAGTTATTTTCTTTTAACAAAAATTATTTTTTTAAGGTGGTATATGCCGTTTTTTAAAACTAATTAAAGTGGGTGGCAAGTAACAAAACCCCTCTTTAGTTTATATGGCATTTCTGAAATAATGTAAGACAATCATGTCCTTTTATGACCTTGCCATTTTGCAAAGCCTTTCCAAGCTAAAAAGCACTGGACACTCAACTTTTCCCCTTCTATTGATACTAACATCAATACTGCTCTGTCTGTTTTAATTGATGTAATAACTATTATTTGGTTGTATGTTCAAAAGCCCGATATCACAAAGCTACTGGCACTACCATTCAGACTTGATATCAGGTCTTTGCCAGATGTAAGGTTAACTAATGACAAAGAGTACTTTGTACTTAAAACATTTTTCATAACAGGATGGCTGTTAAATTGTGTTGATTTCATATATACAGGGTGAGTTTATGTCCTGGCGCATCTGGATATAATTTAAATGGGCTGAGATATAAATGTGATATCTTGACCATACCTATTATAACATATTGTTTTAACTTTTCAAGTTGTTAAACATTCCCCCCCCCCCATTTTCTAAAGGGGGTAAAGGGAGGCAACTAAAAATTATCAAATGCAAACCCCTATCATATAATGCCTCATTTTAAAGGTAATAAAAAAAAGAAATTCAGTGATTCAAACTAGAGGTCTCTAAATTTAATGTAACGGAGTAAAAGACTAATTTACAAAAAGTGAGTTTTATGTCCTAGCACACCTGGGTATTATTTAAACGGCCTAAGATATCAATATGAGATCTTAAACATACCTATTTAAACACAATTTTTCAAGCTGTTAAACATTTTGCCCCCTTTTGTAAAGGTGGGCAACTAAAAAATGTTCAAATGTAACCCACAACATGTGACCGTCATTTTTAAGGTAATAAAAAATAAATCCAATTATGTAAATTAGAGGTCTCTATGTTTAATTTAAAAGAGTAAAAAGATTAATTTACATTAACAAAATCCTGTACTTGCTTGTCCTGTTTCTCATTACACAAGTTAACATGCTTTGAGTACACATACATGAGTTTCCCTTGTTCTTATCTTACCAGTTTCAACAATCTACTTTTGACTTTCTTTTGTGTGTACTACTCACTTGCATTTTATCAGTTCATAGCTTAGGTTGTTAACAATTTTAGTTCAAGCTTACTTTTACAAGTTTACAATTTTAGTTCGTTTACTTTCCTAACGAATAGTGTTACTTATTCTATTTTAATTATGGAAGGTTGTGAGTTTGAAATAATTACTGTGTAATGATGAGAGGTTATGGGGACTGTATAAAATCTTACAGTGAATTAGCAGACTTATTCAATGAGGGACCGAATCAATCCCATAAGGAGGTTTACGGTGACGAGAATTGTTAACGGTTTAATAATACACATTCTGGTAAAGATAGTCCCAATCCAGGAGGGGCTCCTGTAATTGACGAAGAGAAATCATTAGATGTTATGCATCACTGAATTTCTTTTTTAATCCCTTTAAAATGAGGGGTCACATGATGGAGGTTTGCTTTGAAATTTTGTAGTTGTCCCCTTTGTCCATCTATAGAAAAGGGGGACAAAATGTTTAATAACTTGAAAAATTAAACAAAATTTTATAATAGGTATGTATGGTCAAGATAGCTCATTGATATCTCAGGCCTTTTAAATAATATCCAGGTGTGCCAGGACATATAACTCATATAAATGATTTTGTTAATGTAAATTAGTCTTTTACTCTGTTAAATTAAACTTAGAGCCCTCTAGTTTGCATCATTGGATTTCTTTTTTATTACCTTTAAAATGAGGTGTCACATGATAGGTGTTTACATTTGACAATTTTAGTTGCCCCCCTTTAGAAAAGGGGGCAAAATATTTAACAACTTGTTTAATAAAGGTAAAAAAACATGTTATAATAGGTATGGTCAAGATTTCACATTGATATCTCAGCCCATTTCAATATGAAATCGATGCATAGGCATACAATATGAAATCGATATGTATACCTTTCACAAGTGAAATTTCTCTTTAAATACCTAAATAGGTGATATAATTATTGTAACTCTTTTGTTATAAAAACCTCTTATTTGTCATTAGAGCATATTTAAATATAGTTAAATGTTTATAGATATTCAGTTCTTCCCCTGGGGTCATCTTTCTGCTAGTTTCTCTTCATTATCTAATGTGCCAGTGGTAGTACAGAAACAACTAATTCACTGTCAAGTAGGAGCTGGAGAACACCGCCGGCTATGGTTGGGTCAGGAGCCAACAGAGGTGGACTTGGCCGAGTACAACCAACAACAGAGCATGGAAACTCTTTCGGCCAATCCTGAAATATCTGCCAGAGTGGACAAACTAATAGACGTTCTCAAATCTGCAGTAGAGTGTAGAGTGAAGAAACAGCCTAGTGTGTGCAAAGTTTGTGTGCGAAACTGCAACCATTGCAATGTGGCTGTGTGTTTCTCTGGAGGCTTGGACTCAACTATTATCGCTCTTCTTGCAGATAAATACGTTCCTGTTGACTGTCCAATAGACTTGTACAACGTTGCATTTCAACAGGTGAATGGTACTTACAATGTCCCAGATCGATTAACTGGCTGTGCGTCTCTTGAAGAACTAAAATTGTTAGCTCCCCATAGAACTTGGAACTTTGTTAAGGTATGTGATCAATATTTTGTCATAGTACCTTATTATTAGTTTTTATAACAAAATAAGTTTGTATAATTTTTGACAAAATATTTAATCCACTTTAAGCAAAAATCAACTACTTTAACTATTTTAACAAGAATTTAATAAATAATTATAAGTTCTAATTGTAAATAAAAAACATGATTTAATTGTTGGTAAAAGGAGTATCTATCCAAACACTCACTTCATTAGAATAGGAGCTGGTCAGAAGGGCTATCTCTAGGAACATCTTCACATTATTAACCTGGCTTCTTAAGCAAAGTTTCCACTCACCATCAATTTCTCAATTTGTACATTGGTATTGACTCACCCGCCCACTAATACATGTAGGCTCCCTATAGTGGAATTGATCCACCCACCCAACCAGACACGTACAGTAGTATTGACCTTCCTGGCCACCCAGACATGTATAGTGCTATTGACCCACCCACTCAACTAGACACATACAATGGTACATCCATAAACTTACAGTGGTATTGAACCACCCAGACATGTACTGTACAGTGCTATTGATAAGACCAATACCACTGCACATGTATGGGTGAGCGGGTCACCACTGAACTGCACGTGTATAATTGGGTGGGTGGGTGCTACAAAACACGTGCAGTGGTACATCTCTCGCCCACTTAGTACAACCAATAGCCATTTTACCACCTTCTTAGAGCAAATGGATGACCATAAACCCAACATATACATTATTTTTCTTACCTTTCTTTATAAAACCCAAGACTGAAGCTTTGTAAAAAACAATACGACGCTTATTAAAAACTTAATGATTAGTTTGTTATCAGTCTTGAAGTTAGGTGACCAAAAGCTGGTGTGGGCTAGGTGACCAAAAGCTGGTGTGGGCTAGCATTGTCATAAGAGTTTGAGGCTCTAAAATCAGAAAGTTCATAAATGTGCAAGTGATAAACAAGCTATAATTCCTTCCAATTGGGACAGTTAGTTTGTGTGACATTGTTACCAACGCTTGCTTGCCCTTTTAAGAACACAGAATGGATTAAGAACATTATTTTGAAACCATATTTTAATCAGTCATAAACTGTTAATTTTATTGACAATATTTATATATTAGCCTACTGTAATAATAGAAAAAAATGTTTAATAAAAAACACATAAAATGTACCTATTAATCTTACATAATTTAGTCAATTAAATAAGTGAGAGATTTGGTAATTTTTTGTCTGATGATGTATACAAAATCAATTTTGTATTAAAATAATTAATACTGACGATGTGAAATTTAGTTGGTAAATTACTGAATTTTACAAAAAATGTGCCTGTCTGATTAAAATGAACATTTAATTTAAAGCGATATAGTTCCCTTTATATAGTCATTTTCTACTAAATGTTCCAGCAACCAACAGCGACTAATTTAGGTTTTGTAATTAAGGTTATTTACTGCATTTTGTAAGTGAGTAAAATACTCAAGGCTAATTGAGTTATTTACTGCATTTTGAGAGGAATTTATTTATATATATATAAAAGGCTTCAATATTGATAGTGTCTGGTAGTGTAGGATCAAACAGTGTAATAATATTATTGTTAATACTTGACTTGAGGCAAAATTACTTCTTTTGATCTGTATCTTTAACTGTTGTTATCGTAGCATTTGTTTTCTTGCACCTATGTTCTCCCATACATATATGCAAGTTTCCTGCTAAATTAACATTTTTATATTTTTTTCAATATTTTATACTTAAAGTGATCTTATAAGATATAATCAATATTACAATTTCTACGAGGCTTGTTTTTAAAAAAAGTATCGTTTTGGAATCCCGCCGTTGTTGCAATGTGGTCGGCATTCTGCACATGTACGCTGTGTACCTCTGTATTTTGGTAAGCCACAGATGCTATCACAGGTCATTTTAACTAAATTTAAGGTTACTTATGAGTATTTAAAATGCCTCTGTTGAAAAAAGACAAACTGAGAATTTGATGTTGTTATAGTGTGGAAAAGTTGCAATTGGTAAATATAAGAAAAACTAAAAAAATTATTCAAATCGAACTTTATCTTCCAATCGCACAACGTACTTAAAAATTGAAAAATATTACAACATTTTGTTTTTCATAATTTAATTAAAATTTTTTTAGTTTTTGGTGGTTGCTATAGTGAAACCTGTCCACACATGTTACTGTTAAATGACAATAATACAAAAATTATGCATGTAAATAATATCTTCCGATCGGGAAAGCGCCATTAAAATTGTTAAAAAATTAGTCAATATCCCTGTACGTGTATGGGCGGGCGGGGCGGGTGGGTCAATATCAAAATGGTAGATATCTGCCAAACGAAGCGTATTTGTAAAAATAAATTCTTGATTTTCTCTTTATACTGGTCAAATATTAACATTTTTACTTCAACTGTGCAGCTCATTGCTTCATTAGATATTACTTGATAATATTTAAATAACCCATAACTCACCACGAGGAGGTGACTGCACTACGAGTTCCAGCCTCACTCTACCCAACCAACCATCCAATATATGCTGTGTGCTATTTACAAAACATATTTATATTTCTTGGTCAATCACTTTACATCTGGCTTGTAGGTGCTACCTTTTACTGTGATTTGGTGATAAAATCTGGCATTATGGACCTTGATTTAAATGTCGCTCTGACAAATCTATCTCTTGATTTTGGCCCATAAAGCCTACCTTGGCCGATGCTTCCATTATCAATTATACACATCATTCTAAAGCTTGCGTATAACAGGGGAAGTTTTTAACGTTCCAATCTGTGAGATCAAATGATTGAACCCTTTTCATCCGAGACTTTTTTTTAAAGTTGTTCCAAAAATCTCAGGTATTTTCATATTTGACATACCAAAAATCCCAGGCTCTTTTTGTCGATTTTGTCGTACTTTACTAAAAAAATTATAAAAATTCTATTTATGAAGACAATGTTGAGCTAATACAGTGGGAGGGCACCACCTCGTTAGCTTAAGTCCACTCAGGTTCTCAAATGAGGAAGGGATACAGCAATTGTATTTATTGAGAACCACTGAGCCGTTCCAGGTTATCTTGGTTTTACAAGAACTCATAAATAATATGGAGCTTTGTACAAATCCCATAAGTAAACAACACAACCTAGATAAGTATAGAATAGATTTAAAAAATTAATATGTAATTCAATTCCTTAAAGGAGTAAAACCAGCAATAAAAATTTGAAGCTTCAATACTACTAGCTTTCAAAATCAAACGGTAAATATTATTGTAAAAGTAAAGATTTCATTTACTATGCTACTAAGCTTAGCATAATTAGCATAAAACAAATTGCAGAACAAGTCATTAGTTGGTAATTCTTACGAAAATCCAAAGTCAACATTACATCTCATTTGAAATTAAATTAGTGGTAGTTGTATAAACAGATATACTAAATTATTCAAAAACATTCAATAAGTATCTTGGTATTTGCAGATATTAGTCCTTTTACCATGTCAGCAAAACCAGGTTTCAATACAATAATAGGTTTTCTAATGAGCACACAAGTAAAATTACTAAGCAGTGAGGCCTCTGGTACCGCAAAATATATAGACTCAAATATAAGTTTGTGAAAATTACTAAAGGTATCTTTCCTTAAAGATCAAAATAGTTCTCAATTTTGGTTATGAATAACCAGCTGGACTTTCAAAGTTATCTATCTATCTATCTATCTATCTATCTATCTATCTATCTATCGAGAGAGAGAGAGAGAGAGAGAGAGAGAGAGAGAGAGAGAGAGAGAGAGAGAGAGAGAGAGAGAGAGAGAGAGAGAGAGAGAGAGAGAAAAGGATAACACTATACACATAAAATACACCATGACATAATATCCATTAAATTTACAACTAATATATACAATGTAACGGTTTCCACTTATTGGCATGTAGTCTGTACAGATCACTCAAGTGCAAGGTTCAAGTTGCGATGAAAAGTCACAATGCCGGTGATGTGAGGTTCCAGTGCGACAGTGACACAGAGGGCACACAAAGAGCGCGGGGTAGCTTACTTCTTGACTCCAGGCAGTGACATAAACCCTCTTCACTAAAATAAGTGATAAAATAATCCTCCGAAGAGTAAGAGTAGATCGAAGTAGCCAGGGTCTTCACTCTTCAACAACCAGACAGAAACCGCACGTAAAGCCTTCCAAAGGTACTTGCAAGCTGATCAACGGACGCGAAAGCGATAAGAGTTTAGCAGGTTGAAGTATGTCTGCCGGGAACGGGTTCGAAACTGCAAGGCTCTGTGAGTTCAGTAGACGATCAATATAGAATTTAAGGGGTGCCTACAAACTTCAAGCGATGATTTGTGCAACATCTATGTCTCAATTATGTGTTTGGACATCCAGCGCAGCCATCGCCAAGTGATAAAAATTAATAATATTTGGTTGGCCATTCCAAAATATTCCAAGAGTAAAATAATTGAGAGTGAATTGTTACTAATAAACAGTTACTAATAAATAAAGAACTCAGACTAATAAGGGTTGTTAAAAGCCAGATACACTGTACCAAAAGGTAAAACCATCAGAAATGTTATTACTCCTTCCTTAAATTTAGAAGGGACAGACTATACAGAACTAATTGACTAAAACATGGCAAAACTAACTTCTCCGTCCCTTCTTCGAGAAGTAACAAATGAAGAAAAAATATAATGCTTAATTTAATCAGGTGATATCCCAGACTAGAACGTTGAAAACTTCCCCTATCATACGCAAGCTTAAGAACGATGCATAAAATTGGTAATGGAAGCATCAGCCAAGGTAGGCTATGTGGGCCACAATCAAGAAATAGATTTGTCAGAGCGACATTTAAATCAAGGTCCATAATGCCAAATTTTATCACCAAATCACAGTAAAAGTGATTTGGTGATAAAATTACACCTACAAGCCAGATGTAAAGTGATTGACCAAGAAATATAAATATGTATTGTATATAGCACACAGCATATATTGGGTTGGTTGGGTAGAGTGTGGCTGGAACTCAAAGTGCAGCTACCTCATCGTAGTGAGTTCTGGGTTATTTAAATATTATCAAGTAATATCTAATGAAGCAATGAGCTGCACAGTTGAAGTAAAAATGTTAATATTTGACAGAAAAAATATTATTTTTAAATTATTAAAAATCGGCAAAAACTGATTTTTTACTGATTTTAACGGAGTTTGCACGATCGGAAGATATTACTTAAATGCATAATTTTTGTATTATTGTCATTTAACAGTAACAGGTATGGATAGTTTTCACAATAGCAACCACCAAACATATAAAAATAATTAAAATTAAATTATGAAAAAACGAATATTTTGTAATATATTTCAATTTTTAAGTATTTTGGGCGATCGGAAGATAAGTCCGATTTGAATAATTTTGTTTAGTTTTTCTTCTATTTACCAATCACAAGTTTTCCGCACTATAGCAACATCAAATTGTCATTTTGACCTATTTCGCACCACCCTATTAAATACAGTGAAATAGATTCGTAACAACAGCTATGGCTAGCCAACATATAGTGGTACACAGCGCACGTGCCAACCGCAGCGCTGTAATGGCGGGATTCCAAAACGGTACTTATATTAAAAAACATGCCTCGTATGAAACCTTTCATCAGAGAGCTCTTAGCCAGAATAATCAAGTATAAGTAATTTAATACCTACCTATCCAACCATAAGGTTTTTAATAGTATTGTGTGCATGATTTCTTTGCTTGATAGGCAAAAGAGGGGTGAGCTTGAATGTATTCAGTGTGTCTAGACGTAGGACATGCCATAAAAAAAATTAGCTATTACAAACTGTTTTCTTTTTATCAAACTCTCTTTAGAAACTTTTTTACATGTATACTAATATTGGTCCAACATTAGTAATTTATATTGTTAAATTGAAACCTATGAATGTGTTATTTTACATTTTAATACATATAATAATTGGCATATGCAGATAGATGTTGAAAGGCAGGAGTTGGATGGTGAGCGAGAGCACAGACTGGCTGATCTGATCCACCCATTAGATTCTGTGCTGGATGATAGCATCGGCTGTGCTTTGTGGTTTGCCATCCGTGGTCAGGGTGACTTGGATGGACAACCATACACCTCACCTGCAAGGGTATGTAATTCTCTCTTTTGTCCTTGTGGTTCACTTAGAACTTTATTGAAACTTGGAAGATTTAATAATTGCGTATTATTAAACAAAAAAAATATATATACATATTTAAGGTTAGTTTTTCACAATATGGCAAGTGCCTAAATTATTTAATGGTTTTGTTTAGGACAGCTAAAAGACTTTTTTTTAATTTCTTCTGTAAGTTCTTTAAAAGTTCACCTACACAAAAAGGGTAAAACAAAATAAAAAAACAATAAAACACTCATAAAGTTTTTTCAAAGCTACTGGCCTTTTATTAAATCCATCATACAAGAGAAGAAAAAATGGAAGACTCAAGAGTGACTTAAAAATAAACACTAAATAATTAGTACAATAATTATTTAGTGTTTATTTTTATGGCAATTGCCTACCTTACGTCACCTAAATCACCAAAATATAAATGTGCATAATTTTACTTGTTTATTTTCCAGGGAACATTACTGTTTGATTAATCTGTAACAAATATCCACTTGATAGATGTATTAATAATTGTTAATATTCACATTTTACAAGTTATTAATACTTTAATTTATTATTTTTTCTGATTTTAGACAACATGTAAAAAGCTTGAATAATCAACTTATGAAACAAAAATTCTATGGACTTTATAAATATTATTAATTTTGTTGTACCACTGTCACGAATTCTATAAATGATATGTGAGTGCATATGAGCAGTATATAATTATTTTAATATGCTTTAAAACACTAGTGCAGACATTATCTTCAGTGCTCATAACCCTTTAGACTTAATAATATGACCATGAAAACTAATGAAATCAGTATTTGATCATTTTATTTAGTCTTGCCAAAATGTGAGATATAGCATGTTTTTATCTTTTTTATTTCAACAGTGTAACATAGGTACTGGTATTGTTAAAATAAAGTACCACTTCTGCAACTTCTGATGTGTTTGGTTAGAAAAATGAAACTTTGGAAATGAATAATAAGTCTTTCATCAAATATATTTACATCAACCTTTAACCCCTGAAGGAGTAAGGAGTTGGTTTTCAAACCCCTGAAGATTTGAGAGTTTGTGACCCAATACTTGTCTACAAATACAAATACTTTATTGCCATTGACCACATTACAAGTGAAATAGGCATAGTCATAATTGAATACAAATCCCAGTCATTACAACACAAGTCCAATAGTACAGTTAGAAACTCCATGCAAATCCATCCATCCCCAAGTCAACTTAAAATATTAGTATAATATAATTAATTAGTAGTAATAAATAAAAATCATCTACATTGAATCAAAAAACTAAGCCAATGTCACAATTAAGGAATTCTTGTATAGTTTAGAAAGAATTAACTAACAGCCATTGAAACAGTTTATTCCTAAAAAATAACAATTGACACAGCTCTGGCAGACTCATTCATCTTATTAAAGAATTTAATACAATTAGCTTTATGTGATAATCCAATTTTTGTCAGCTTGTGTTGAGGAATATTTAGCTTAGATTTGTTTCTTGTATTGTGGCAGTGGATTTCTTCTCTGGTTGTAAATAAGTATAGTTATGTTTTTGTGTGAAATAATATATGAAATATGTATAAATTTATAACAGTTAAAATTTTAGAGTGTACAAGTAATGGTCTGCAGTGAACAAAGAAGCCAGCCCCACAAATTGTTCTTATGACTTTTTTTAATTAACAAAATATCTCTTATTGCTGATGAATGACCCCAAAGGATTAGGCCATATGATATGTGAGACTGAAATAGTCTGAAATAAGCTATTGTTAAATATTCAACAGAAAGTATATCACTTAGTTTCCATAGTAGATAGCTCACTCGGGAGATTTTATAACACAGACTGTTGACCTGAGAAGTTTAATTCAATTTTGAGTCTATATGTATGCCAAGTAGTTTTAATGATTGAAAATCTGTGAGGAGATTTTAAACTGATTATCATTTTTGAGTTTTTCCTGATTGCAAATTAATTTATTTGAGGAAAACCAATTCAAAGCATGGAGTTATGCTGAATCAATGGACTGTTGTAGGTTAATTAAGTTTAGATTACTGATGAAAAGAAATGTGTCATCTGCGTATATAACAGATCCCACTTCTAAATTTGTTGGCAAGTCATTAGTGATTATTGTAAAGATAAAAGAACCAAGAACAGACCCCTGCAGCACGCCCTTGTAACATTTGCCACTGATGAATTTAAATCTTTAATTGTGACATATTGCTTTCTATTTGTTAAATAAGACAAAATAAGCTTGCTTGCATGTTCCGATACCCTGTAAAATTTGAGTTTATCTAAAATAATGTTAAAAGGGACACAATCAAACCCTTTGCTGAGATCGATTAGTGATAAAGCTAAGCATATCAAGCACGTTTAGAGTGATTCACTATTTCCATGACAACAGTTGTTGTTGACCGCCTCTGACGTAAACCAAACTGAGATTCAGATATTAGATTTGAATGTTCAAAATAACAAGATAGTTGTCTATACATAAGAGTTTCAAAAACTTTAGACAATATAGGAACTACAGACACTGGAAGAGATAATCGTCTTCCGGTCTGTAGTTCTGGGAAGATGTTTATCTCCCCTTTTATAAATGGGAATTATCTTAGACACTTTAAGGAAGTCTGAAAAATATCCTGCTTCTAGACATTTAGATAGGATATAAGAGAGGCTGCTTGATAACTTCAACTGTTTTTTTAACTATATAGTTTGATAATAAATATACATCCATACTTTTAGAAATGGATAGTTTTGAAATGGCACTAGCTACTTCCTCTGAACCAGTGGATTGCCAATTAAATGTATTAGCAGGTATTGGTCTTTCACCTAGGAGTTCATAAAAAAAGGTATTAGTGTTAGGAACCCTATTTGAGAGACTCTCTCCTGAGTCAAGAAAGAATCTATTAAGTTGTTCAGGGTCAAGTGTTATTTCTTGTGAACCACCAGGCGAATGCTCTTGTCTAACATCCCAGACAGCTTTATACCTGATTGGAGCTGTTTCAATAAATTTCTCATAAGCTTGTCATTTAGCCCCAGATAGATGATATCAGTAATTACGTTTGCACTACAGATAAGCAGTATAAACTAGTTGAGTCTACTCAGAACCAACATTTCTTAGATTTTTATAAACATTGAACCAATTTAACATAACATTCCTTCCCCTTGCCAATTCATCAGTGTACCATTGTACTTTCCTATTTTTACTCTTAGTTATATTAGACTTACAAACTACAGGTGAACAGAAATGCCATAGATCAATGTAGTGCCTAAAGAATCTATCAAACAATTGCTCAATAGTTAACATGCCAGAGTTATATTCATTAACCTTATCCCAATTTGTTTCTTCTAACATATTAATTTAAAAATTTATTTCATTATCCGTTTGTTTTCTTATATATATCTTATTCTTATTAACATTGTTGTTGCCATACATAACATTTTTATCATCTATGAAAATATTTATTACATTGGAATTATGCTCAGCAAAGTGTCCCTCAAAAGAGGTGATGTTTACTAAACTGTGGGGGAAATTTACTAAAATGTTATCAATACAAGCATTTAAACGAGTTGGGGTTTTAATAGTGTAGAATAAATTAAGAGATCTTAGTAAATTGGAAAACCTATTGAACATTGATTCAGAAGAACAGCCATTTCAATATTAAAGTCTCCACAGATAGTTATTAAGGCCCCACTACTCATTATTTTCTTAACGGCCAATTCAAAATTTTAAAACAATTTTCCATATTACCCTGAGGTGACCTATATAAACTAATAATGACCATATTCTGATTAACTAACTTTATGCAACTGAACTCTGAATGCAATTCTTCACTGATGTTTTCAAAACTAATTTCTTTAAAGTCAATGCCTTGTTTAACAAATATTCCAGCCCCACCATATTTCCTCTTTTCTAAAAAAAAAAAAAAAAAAAGAAAAAGAAAAAGAAAAAGATAAACGACCAGGTAAGTAACCTTGGGGAACATACAAATCAACTTCTTCAGTCAATAACCAATGCTCAGCTACACAAATTATATCTATTTTTTCAGCGCTACAAAATTGTTCTAATTCTAATTGCTTATTTCTAATGCTCTGTAACTTGAAGTAATTAACAAGAACCTTGCCTTCTAGTATAACAAGAAGACAAAAGTTTATAATAATATGAAAAATGATCTATAAAAAATCATTAAAGAATTAAGTTAGTTTGTTTTGAGTTGTAACAATTTATTTTTATGGAAAAACATGTTTCGTTTTACCATAAAACATAATGCATCACAGATCTATTTAAATTACAAGAGATCAGTACAGTTGTTTGATTATTAATAACTTTTAATATTGTTTTTTTATTGAAATTCCTAGTTAAAATAATATATCAAGAATAGTCTTTTTAAGCAAGGCTAACCATTCAAAGCATAGGTGAGAATTTGTAAATGTGTAACTGATTTGTGTGATTTTGAAATCAAATATAAATAATAATTTTTTTTCAAATAGAGCTGAAAGAATTAATCTGCCTCTGCATTATATAAGAAAATCATTAAAGAACTGGCAATAGAGTAAGGCCCGGCAGAATAACGTTAACACAAGATTTCTCTGCTGTAAGAGAATCTTTGAGTACAATTTCTGCCCTCTTTTGGAAATGATTTTGTCCAAGGTCAGCAGTGGGGAATTAATCTGACCATCAAAATTGAAGTGTGAACTCTCTTATTTAAGAATGATTAGAGATTTTTATTTTAAATAAAAAGTGTTGTCAAAAATAAAATCTTACAATGAGTGTTGATTAGAGGGCACATTTTTGTAAATAAACTTGCATTGCCTTGTTAAAAAAGAATGGTGAGATAAAAGTCTAATAAAATGCAAAAATATAGACAGCAATTTTATTTATACGGTAAGACATTTTTTTAGGCAGAGCTTGTATTCTCTTAAACCTTACTCCAACCATTCCCCATAGAGTATTTATCTATGCAGTAAATTTATCAGACTGAGTAAGTGAGAGAAACAGTAGAATAAAAGGTGAATATTACTAATAACAAGGCCAGGATTAAACCCACACTATCTCTAACTCAGATACAAAGTCCTGACGCCTTAGACCACTGGGTTTCCATATATTAGTGAAGATGGAATAATATTTATGTTGACAAATTTTGGATCAATTTAGTGTTTACATACTGCTGAAGAAGTATATTTATTATTACAACTATGTTTTAAGAATATTTGCAACAATATTCGCCACTTAAGGAAAGTGATTACTGCCTTCCATTGTTATATGAAGAGATTATTTAAAGAACTAAAACAAATACTGAATGATGGCTTCTATGGCTGGCTCTGAGGTATTGATGTGTTTCAAAAACCTAACATCTCTTCTCCAAATTGAAAACATTTATTTTAATTACATGCCATTCTTTATGTACAAGAATGTTTGTTGTTAGTAAGATAAACTGGTGAAAAGTTAAAGTTCGTCTTATTTTACTAGGCAAATTTAGGGCTAGGAAGCCCTCTCTAACACTTAACCTGGGGAGCAACAGCTTAATGTGACTTCCGAATTACGGGAGCGGCAGGACAATAATATTATTAGTGGTCATATCGGGAATCAAACCTGGACTGATTGCATTGAAAGCCATTGCCTTAGCTCCATAGCAACAGCCACTCTGAACTTGTTCTGTATCTTTAACAAGATTTCAAAATCTTGTTCAAATTGAAGCTTTCTCTTTTCCAAATCTGGACATAATTCCATACCTAATCTGTTATTACTTGTTCAGTATGTGCTCCTGTTCAAAAGCTGCATCTCACACACAAGGCTGACTAATTTAAGTGTGTACTGATCTATTAATTTAAGGAATAATATTATTAACCCTTTGACAGTATTGACGTCACATAGACATCCAGTATCTAGAACCTCGTATTGGTTAGTTTTTCAAACTTAAATGTGCCCCAAAAAGTGTTTAAAAAAATTTTTTAAAGTTGTCTAGTGAAGTTATTTCGTTTAATAATTTCAATTTTGTTGCAAAATAAATTAATATAAACTAAAAAAATTACACGGTTTTTTCAAAAATATTAACATTACTCTAAAATTAACTATTTCAAAAAAAAAAAAGAAACTATTTAAGGTAAATGAGTAATAATTTGTCATGTTACATATGAAAGAAGATTTATTAGATTTAAAAACGACATGTTATTTTATTATATGTGTTCAAAAGTTCCGCTTTGTGTGGTAAAGTTGAAAAGACTTGGAAACGCAAAACCGCTACGTCACAGTCCTTGCACATAAACGGTCTCCTGCAGTTTTTGTGGTTCGATTGTCGACCATTTACAACGGTGGCACTTCTGTTACTACACATTTTGTAGATAATTATACTAAATAATAATCTCATAAAAATACTAGTTATAAAACAACAAAGCAGATGTTAGCGCAAGGTCTGAGTGTATGTCTCCTTAGGCTTTACCGCCAATAGCTCATCCGAGTGTCACAGGCTGCACAATAGAGCAGCTCATGCTACCTATCAGACAGAGCAAGAACCATCACTGATAATTCTCATCGTACCTCATAGATGGCAGGACTCGCCTATAACAATTAAAATACAAACGTGACATAAGCGGTGATACTGGTGAGAGTAAAACTAGGCGACGTCAATATAACTTCATTCCCTGTATTTGCACTCAAGATGGGCGGACGTCAATGTAACTTCGATACCTGGTAAATTGTGATTTCTATTCGGAAACCTACTAGGTTAATGACCTATTTACCACCCAAATTATTTTTGTTTTCAGTCTAGCATAAAAAGAGTGATATTATTTTGCCAGGTGGTTTTACTAGGAATGGGAGCGGATGAGCAGTTAGGAGGGTACACCAGACACCGTAACACTTTGCGCCACACAGGCCAGTGGACAGCATTGGGGCATGAGTTGTCTGCTGACACTGACAACATTGCCAGACGAAACCTCGGCCGAGACAATCGTGTTGTCAGTGATCTCGGTCGTCAACCAAGGTTGCCCTTTCTTGATGAGACAGTTGTGACATACATCAACACTTTACCTCCTTGGCACAGGTATGATTTCTTCAACTGGAGATCATAATGAAAAATGTTGTTATATTAAGTAATTATTAATAATATCTTAAAAGTCAATTGTTAGACATTCAACTATACTAGTGTGCATTTTTTTATAATACATATGCACAAAATTATTCTTTATATATGTTATTTTATAGCTACAGCCATCTTTTATTAGGTTTTTCTAGCAAAAAATTGTAAGAGAATACAGTGTGCTGCTACCTTTTTTTCTGATTTTTTTTATATGCCTTACAGTAAGTATTATTTGGAAAAATTTACTATTAATCCTTATAGCACCATTTATACAATACCTATTTTCCATTAAGCCTTAATTTATTGTAAAAAAATCAAAATTATAGTTTTAGTTGCTAATTTTTTTGTCTTGTTCTGTACAGGAAAATAAAAGATATGATAACATTTTGAAACTTTTATTAGCTTACTTTACCTTTTTTTCTTATATATGAATATGTAAAAAAGCAAACTTTTATTTGAAAGCAAGCCTCAGGCATTGATCACTTATACTCGTACATTATGAATCAATACAAAATATTATTACTAATAATAAAATATGTGTAATTGTGTACATTAACTTATACATAAACTGATAAAGACAGGGCTCACACATAACACATATAATAAAAAATAAGTAAATACATATAGCACTTGAATACAATGTATTTAGACCTTGCACAAAATCATCAGAATCAACCGGATTATTCATATTGACACTTAAAACTAATAAATTACTAACATATATTAAACTAAAGAAATGCACAGTTTCAAATAGGCGAGGCAGCGAACAATGACAATCGCTCGTCGGTGTGTAACCGCTGCTGTCAATCGCTTGTGGTGTTGGGTGGCGCAGCATAAATGTACACTGTCAGACAAAAACCAGTCTCATAGTGATTGACAGACCAACAAAAGGTCACGAGCCGCACAATGTGTCTCTCATGAATCACCACCCATAACCCAAACGCACTACCGGATTAAAATAAAAACATTATTACGAAAATATTTTTTTAATTATTATGTGTATATGCTCTTACAGTGTTTAGAGCAAAGTCAATATATATGCTTATGGCGTGATAAGGGTTAATATTTTTTATTCAAAGATTTTTTTAGTATTGTAGTAAACAACACATCCAGACATCATGTGGACATCATTTGTTGGTTAGGTGTAAGAGAGGACTTAGTAGTCCCAACCTTGCCATTTGTACGCTTAGTCAATAAAGCCATTTTTCATTTCAAGTGAGCTTAATTGTTTGAAAATAAATATCATGTTGAAGGCCTCTTGTGTTATTTAGTTAAGTAATTTAAGACAAAACAGACTATCTTATTCCCATTAGTACAAAAATAAAAAAAAGAATGCTCACAATGTTATCAAAACAGATAGCACTGTCAGCAATATTTTTTTTATTTTTTCATTTGTTGTATTCTACATTATTTTTATAACTTGTAATCTTTACCAATTCTGTACTTCTGCACACTATTATAATAGATCTATATGATACATAGATCTATTATCATATCTCTCTGAAGAAATATACTACAGTGTAACTTACCAAATATCATAATAGCTGAAATGTTATCATTGTCTATGATTATACGTTCTCTTAGAGAGAACATAATATGAAATATATGAAAATAAATCCATACGTAGAATTAAAATAGTAAAATACTGGCCTAAGTAATTTGTTTTCCTATAAATTGGTATTACTAACAAAGGTAAGTTAGGCTGTTTTGTCTTCATTGTTTAACTGATTGTTTACCTTAAATTAATTTTATTAAAAAAAAAAAAAAAAAAAAAAAAAAAGTGACAAGTGACCAGAACATTTTCAGAGCACCACCATCATGAATTTTCTGACATCAGGCATTCTTGTAAATTTGTCTTGCCACACATATATCCAATGTTTATATTGTCCAATATCTGGCACCTTTTGTTTTATTGCTGTTTTCACTCATTTTTGATGACATATTATATCAAATAAATTTTCCTCTAATTTAATATTTATTTTTTCACTTATTTTTCAGAACTTATTCAATTCTTCTTGTTTTAACTATATTTTGTTGAAATTTGTTTATTATTAACATATTGATGTTGGTTTATGAACTATGTAGAAGTATACAAAGTAGTTCCACTTGTGGAACGTCGAAACTAGTTCTATAATTTCATAATGAATTGCCTCCGGACCACTGTCTAATTATACTAAAGGTTTATATTACCTAATATTCTGTCAAGTGGCCCAACACGTTGTCAGATGGCGACCGGTTTCGACTAACTCATGTAGTCATTCTCAAGCCGAAAATACATAAAAATCTTCACTCTTGCGAGGTTGTCAGAAGTCTTTAAAAACGCTGAACACATACAAACAGATGAAACACAAAAAACACAAAACGGACATTTATTAAATTAACATAGGACATAGACACGGTCGGGTCATGGGGCGGGTAGTGCAAGTTGCGAGTCTATACTGGAACTAGTTCCACTTCAGCTCCAAAACGGTTCCAAAAACTACTTCCGTTGTAAGGAGTACAAAGCGGTACTGCATGGCTTATTGCAGCCCGATCTATCCAGTTGTGGTTAGTTCAAGTTGTAACGTCGTTGCAGTTTGTTCTGAAGTAATATCTGCTGCAACGAAACAACTTTGTTGCATCCAAATTTCAAATATATTATTATTTTTGATTAAATTAACTAGACATGAATTCGTGCTTAGCTATGTAAATAAATTCACTTTCAATGACTAGGCCAGTTATACATTTGAGTCATAGTTGTTAAAGTAGGCTATGACTACTAAAAATTAATAAAATAATTGTCTGTAAAACAATTCAATATGTACTATTTATATAGCTCAAAGACTAAAACAGTGTACAACATAAAGAATGTCAGAAAGGACAAATCATGAAATAAATCAGTATTGAATTTCTTTTCCACCTGGTCTGAGATCAGACACATGTTGCCAACCATATGTGTCCTAGTGAAATAGAGGCATTATACTTAAACCCTGAATATTTTATTTTGTTTGTGTAGTGGCAAACAACATTGCATAACAGTTCCTTTCAAATACACCCTCAAACCATATGTTTATAAAAATCCTATTTTCCTTCTTGGAAAAAAATATGTAGGCTGGGTTCTCATAAACAAAATGATAGCAAGTATAGTTCATATTTTAAATAAATTTAGTTCTTTTACATTTTATGTAAAGAGTTCACAAATTGCTTAGAAACAGACCAGGTAGTAGCAAAAGCAGTTGCTTTGAAGTTAAAAAAAAAAAAAAAACTGGAACAAATTAAATATGAACATTCACTCTGATTTTTCCCCCTCATAGGTGTATACCAACTAAAGACTGGCCACCAGGGACAGGGGACAAGTTGTTGCTACGGTTAGCTGCTTGGCGGCTGGGTTTACTGAATGCTGCATCCTTCCCCAAACGAGCTCTTCAATTTGGTTCACGTATTGCCAATCGTAAGGAAAAAGGACATCAAATCTCTCTAAGACTGTAAATAAAATTATTTAACTCACATGCTTTTGTCTCATATCAAATTTCCTTGGGTTTACCAAAATCTTACTAAAATTATCTCCAAATAATTATTAATTAAGATACACTTGAACTATGTAAATTCTAATAATAGTTGAAACAAAATTTTACAAACACCCGGAAACAATATTCTTAGACTAAGACACATTGTTACTCTTACACATTGTTAAGTAACTGCCATCTGCATTGTTACTCTGGAAGCATTTCTGATCTTAGCAGGGTAAAAGAACAAAAAATTTAATGTTTGAGAGTTTTGAACTTGTTGTGATGAAGAATTTTTTTCTGTCAATTTTGTTTTGAAGAATGACGAGTATTTTATACTCAAGCTGTATTTAAGAAAATAGCTGACTAAAAGCAACACAACATAGATCCTTTTCTTTCAAAAGGAATAAATGAAGTTATACCTGCAAAGTAAAAGTATTTAATAAACTTTCATAAAAATGAAGTAGGATCTAAATTCCAATAGAATTCAAATCAAATAAAAAATTCTTGATTAATATCAAGCACATGGGTACATTTAAATAGTGTCAATTCTTATTGAAAATACCGAACATAACTATTTAAAAACAAGAGTCCACATATGTTTTTATTTATTTTGTAAACAGAAGTGGAAAACTCATCCAATGAATAAATTGGTTTATTGATTATAAATTCCTTGAGTTTTTTTTAATGTATCAATATTATTTTCATATTACTTAATATTATCAGGCAAATATTTTAAAAACTAGTTTGTTTCCTAAATATGTTTTTTTTTTTATTTTTGTAAAATTTGAATCTGTGTTGGACTGGAAATATTTCACCCTTATATTTTGTATGTATGAGATACAAGAGATTTTGAATTTATTGCCTCATTTTTGGAAATTAATAAACAGTCTAAAATGTACTCCCCATAAACTCATTTTGAGATTTACAAAGTGTTCTTTGGCTGATTCATCATATTTTAGTTTAAGTATAGTTCTTATGGCCCTTTTTGTTGTTTTAAAATTCTGTCCAAATTTATTTTCTTTGTCGCTCCAAAAAGACATAAGCCAAAGCTGATGTGAGAACGGATATAGGTAAAATAAATATGCCTTAATGTTTCTACTCCACAGTTGAGTGACATTTTTTTAAGTGCATAGATCTCAAAGTTAATTTTGTTAAGACCCTATCTATATTCCCATCCCAATTTAAATTATGATCAACTGTGAGACTAATAAAGCATGTGCTTTTTTTCTCCTCAATCACCTGTGATCCAGAGGTGATACAAGTCATAATTGAAGGGATTTTTAAAAGTCATCCCTCATTTATTGAAGAAAACTTTTTAAGATTTTAAATTGGAATAGCTTGTTCTTGCACAGTTACATCTAAAAGATGGATTATTATGATTTACACTTATAAAATTATAATAATGTAACCTACATTGTAACATTAACTGCACACATTCACCAAACTGATGGTGTTAGTTATTTTAAACATTTAAAAATATCCAAGGGCACATAATGCAACAGTCCAAATAAATCTGTTTACAAAAGACACATATCTGCCATTATTTAAAAATATGCCACTTCATAATTATTTTAACAGTACAGTAAAAATAAGCTATTTAATCAGACTTTTCCCCTAGTTTGGATTTTATATTAATTGCTTTGAAAATATGAAACTGTACTGTCTATGCCAGGACTTCTGACCAGGTTTTCATAATAACATTTAATAAATTAGTAGTCCAGTCGAAAAATACTTCATCATTACATAGTCATAAAATGCACATCATGAGATAAATGATCACCAAAATATCTTATGAGAATTTTTATTGAAATATTAATATTCAATTAGTTACAGGTTAAATTTGGGGCACTAAGCCTAGGATTTCAGTAGTAATGAAAGGAATGGTACCTGCTTTGGAATGGGAAGCATACCTGATAAATTTGGTAGATTGCTACACTGTAGTAGGTAGGACACAATCACATAACAAAGAATTGAATAGTGAAATATTTTGGGGCCGCTGGCCTCTTCTTCAGACATTAAATAACTGGATACACAGTCACACTTGAGGTAGGTGGATGAGATGTTGCCAACTGTAGATCACTTAAATGTCACTTCTGCTTCTATTATATGATAAAATGGTGTAATAATGTTTATTATTCTGCTGCTTAGATGGAGAAAGGAGAAGCAGGGTTTATCTTATATTTAGATTAGGTGGCTCTCTAGATTTTGTGATCCATTGATGTGCAATTTCCATTCTTCTAAGTTGAGAGCTATTGTAGTTTGTAAGGAGTGATATATTAACTTTTATCAGTGAAACATTGATCAAAGTTCTGATTGTGGCTCATGCTATGAGATGAAACAGGTTTTTCAGGGTTATTTATGTTGCAGTCATGTTTATGTCCATTCATACATAGAGGGTTTCTGTGGTTAGGCCTATATATTGAGATGAACGAAATTACATTGGAAATAATGTTATTGGAGTCACAGGTATAATGGCCATTAATTTTATATTGAATGGAGGTGGAAGAGCTCATAAATGTAGTGGCTGGTTTATGGATAGTGCATGTTTTACAGCTTTTCTTATTGCATGGAAAAGAGCCTTGAGCTGTAGTTGATGGCCTAAGAGGTGTGGTGGGATCAGGTAATTTTGAGTGAACTAAAATCTTTTTTAAATTGTTGGACTGCCTAAAGGTAACAGTAGGAGGTTTGTTTAGAAGGTCTTTTATATGGGGTGAGGCGGTAAAAATGTTGAGGCCATCTTTAAGAATACTATTTAGTTTTTGTAGGCCATGGTGGTAGGTGGTAACAAGAGGTAGGCTGGATGGATTTTTTTCAGACTGATGTTTATTAGAGGTTTGAGCCAATCTAATCTGGTTTTTAACAGGTTTTGAGAATAACCTCTTTTTTCGAAAGCATTGGTTAGATGTCTGTTATATAGTCTGTTAAATAACCAAGTGGGGGGTAAAAATAGTTTTTGGGAACAAAACTGTACTAAAAATCAATATATTTCATATAAACTTTTTTCTTGGCCTTTAAAATTTAATTTTAATAAACTTTTCCATTCACCCTCTGAATTATTTTAAGTTATTTTTAGAATTCTTCCCAAAACATGAGAATTCAACTATTCCCCCAATGAGTGATTTAATTCTTTAATTTTTCATCAGTTTTAAAAAAAGTTTTAAATGAAATAAAGAAGTCTCAAATATTAGAGAATATTTTATTATGTTCTCTGAAAAGGCCTCCGAGATCCAAGATAAGTGTGACATACCGAGCAGTAGTGCATCGTGTAGTTGCACGAGTTGAAGAAATATGGCAAGAAGCAGAAGGGCCAACACCTGTAACATTAGTTAACTATCTGCAAACAATTAAATACAAACAAACTACAGTATATAGTTAGTAATAATATCAGGTTACTGTGAAAATATTTAAAAGCCCCTTTTATTAACCCCTATTTAGTACTTTCATATGATAACAACAACCAAACCAACTTGTCCAATCACACACACATGTATGTATGCTATCGATTATCCACAATCACATATATACAGCATATGTAAGGTTAAAAGCTCAGTAGTCTATAAATACCCACTGTTTTAATAAGAAAATAAACATGACAAATTTGTTTTAGGCAAATTTATTACATCCACTGTTGTTAAAATCTTTTATTAAGGTTCTAATTTTTAACTGAATGTAAACAATGTTACTCGTTTAATATTAAACTATCGTCTGAGTACAGTCTTTCAAATGTAAAGTTAACTTACCAGTTCTTTAACACATTGCGTGCGGGTCTAACGCACGCGGGGGATAGCAGTGCTTGCGCGCGCAGCGGATCGGTCGCCATTGGTGGAAGGATCAATACTGACTTGTAGGCTTCAGTGTCGCCTAGCCCTTTGGCTTAGAAGGGTCGCATTTGCGCCGCATTATAGCCTGTTTCTCACGTCACATTTCCTTGTACTCCGTTCATGGATCGCGCCATTTTGAGCCAGTTGGCGGGGGTTAGCGGCCTGCGCGTGCAGCGGATCTGTTGCCCGCGGTTTACGGAGCAATGCTTGTTTGTGGAATTCAGTGTGGTCCAGCCACTTGCCTTATAACGGTCGGATTTGCGCTGCATTGTTGCCTGTCTCGCGTCACGTTTCGGTGTTCGCCGTTCGTGGATCGCGCCATTTTGAGCCACTTGGCTTGCATCGGAGTTTTACCATTTTATTTTTGTGTATAATAGTGAAACATTAGTATCGTGTTGTGTTATATTGTATTGTGATTTGTGTTATATTGTAAATATATTTGTATGGTGCGTTTTATTCTTTTCTGCAATGTTTCAACCAACTCCTGGGCCTTTCTGCTCCTGACTTTGTCCTGCCGACAGTGATGGTGAAGTTGATGACCCAATCCAACATCAGATGATGGGAAATGCTTCAGATGACTCTGATTCTTATGAATCTGATGATTCTGATATCGGAAATGATACTCCTGTATGGCGTATTTCAACTTCAGGAATGCGACCTGCCGCGACTAATTGCGGCAGGCGTCTCGCGGCGCGCACGGGTTTCGTTGCGATGTGCGGCTCGGTCACCGGCGGATGATCACTTCGGAAGCCCTGATCTACCAGAATTGAGGCCATAAACTGGATTTGGTGAATCAACCCTGTTTCCTGACTATATAAAGTATTGTTTTGGTACAAAATATTATTTTAGTATCTGACATGTTTTTAACTTATTTTTTCAGAATCGAATGTGTTAATAGAATAAAATAGATATATTCAAATAGATTCTGATCATGCATTTTTCACGACGTTATTTGAGTTCACAGTTCAATTAAACTATTTTAACTAATGCTCCAATGAAAAAAATTGCTGTTGATTTGCCATTGATATAGATTTCATTAACATGGGCAGTTTTTAAATATCACATCTACAAAACTATTCCTTTCTTTTTTTAAACTATAGAGGAATCAAATTCTGTTATGTCGTTAATGACTAGTAAAAATAAATAAATGCACTTAAGAATAGCTGACAATTAACTGTATTAACCATAATATAAACCCGTGAGAGGAAAGGATAGAAAAATATATTTATATACCTAGAATTTAGGTCAAAATTATACCATGATAAAGGGAAAGATTTCTATTCTCATCAGAACCTCTCTATCTACTCATCTGAAGAAAATTACAGTGGTGTTGAAAATTTGTGATTGTGTTTATTTTGTGTTTGTGACTACTACTCTGATGTTAGTGAACTTGTCTTTTAAGGTAAGTTTGCTGATGTCCTATCTCTCTAATATACTATTTTCATCAGAGGCAGCATTGACATGAATTTTGATGAGGATTGACTGATTTCAGGAAAGGAATAGGGAGGACAGTTGATTGATGAGCAATATAGCAAATAAATTAACAGTACGCAATTCAAACTCATATCTGAGATAAATAAAGATTAAACTTGTTAAATGTTCATCAAATTACAACAAGTCGGCAGTAGTGGCACAGTGCTGTAACCCAGCTACTTGGTGACAAAAGTGTTGAGGAGATTGTAGGTGATAGGTTCTGTACTCTGTCCTCTTAATACCGACATGGCGCCCGCTCAGTGGTTGCCAACGACGTGGACACTACTAGAGAAGTTCGGGGTCTCCATGTTGGATGTTAATCAAGGTCCAGATGTGAAGGGAATAGAACTGAGTGTTAGGCTTGTCAGTTAGCTGAAAATCAGACCAACACTACATGGTTCGGATTCCACGTAAAGCTGTAGGTCCCCTAGTTACCATGTCTATTGGGCTTTCTATATTAATAAATAGCTCTTTCTGAAGAACAGTCAACCTTAGTTAGTAAAACATTGACTACACTCGTTCCAACACTCACTTGCCCATATCTCGACGATCGGCATCCTATTAATGAATAACAAAATAACACATTAGGCTAAATTCATAGAAAGTTTGAACTGTATTTTTCGAAAATAACAGGAAGCAAATCTGAACGTTAATTGGCTGTAAGTCATGCTCAGGTGGCTTCAGTAGCAAGTTGCTTCTTGGCCTGATGGAGTCATGGTCTCAGTGAATCCAGAAATCACTCAGATGTGAGAGTGATGGTTCAATGTTGAGGAATTGTCATGAAAGGAGAAATTTTAGTTTGATGTCTACAGTGCAGACATTACCACAATAATTGGACTGTACAATCAATCAATAAAATCTTTACTCATACAAATTGGTACATTTGAATGGCGTCACAGAATACTAAAACTAGCTTAAAATAAAGTTAATTATAAATTAAAAGTATTAGTCATTATTTTTCAAAGTACTCTTCAATGCTGTACATATTAACATATGAAGTTTTTTCTTACAAGTTTTAAAGCCAATTGGTGATTTCTGGTAAATGAATATAAAATGTTATTCCCACATAGGAAGGTTCTTTTGTATACATTTTTTTTAAGTTTTGCCTATTATGAGCAGGAATGTCATAGTACCTTGTGTTGTAACAGTGATAATCACCCAACTTAGGTAGTGATTTTAAATTTGATTAAATGTCCATTATTACTTTAAATATGTATAAACTGTAACCTGTGGCATCAGTGGCGGCTACTCCATAAGAGCACATGAGCACGTGAACCCCCTGTGAGATTTGAAAAAGAAAATGAACCACATTTAAAGTTTAGGTTAAATTATTTACACATTGAAATTACGAAATTTCAATTTTTAAATTAAATTCTTAAACGTAAGAAAACTCAAAGAGGCGCCTTCAGCTAGCTTCCGCTAATCCCGCAGTACTGTCGCACAGTTCCGGTTGTGCTCCATAGCGTATATGCAAGGCCTAATCAGCTGTTCTGTCTGGAAGGCGGTGGTGGGGCCGTATTGTAATAGAAGCCAGCTGTGCACACTTGCCGTGTGCTCCACTCCGACTCCTTTTAAAATCTGTTGTTTGGTTAAGTATGGTTTTTAACTACGTTAAAATATGTTGTAAACTATTTTAAAATGCATGTTTAAGCGTATAATTTTTACAACATTTTACTTGAGGGGTACTCCGTACACCCCAAAACCCCCGGTGTGTGAACCCCCACTTTACTAGGTCAAAAGCCGCCACTGTGTGGCATACAAAACTGGAATCTCAAGTGTGAAATAAAAAAAAAAAAATAATATTTAGTGCCCTAGTAGATACCCATTAAAATGTGGATACTCTTAGAGAAACTACTATCAATGACTATTGAAACAGACAGTCCAAGGCAGTACATTTACTGTAGATGCACACCTGTGGTGCTATCTAACAGTGATTGATTTCAATAAGCTCTTAGACAGCTGTTTGTCATACTATTAGATATTAGTCAATTCAGTGTGGGCTGGAGAGAGGGGGAGACAGCTAGTCTTACCAGTGAAAACCAAAAGTGAAACTAATTTTGCCGAAAAGGAAAACCGGCTTTATGGAGCTCATATGATTGGTAAATCTTCTTATTTCTGTAATCCATGCTACTCTCTAGCATTTACATTGATTTTTATTGATCTATTACTAAATAGTTGATATTCCTTTTTATTTACTTTTCTATTTAGGAATTGAGTTGAAAAATATTGATAAACTTGAAGGTGAATAGTGGTGCTATGGATTTAAAGCTTTGTCATACGATTTGATCTTAAAAAGAGAGGTACAGTGTTGATAACAAATTTATGTATGGTTTAATTAGTTTCGGTAAAAACAACTTATAATACCATAATATCCAATAAAATGTGTAGTTTATTAAAGGAGGCTTTTTCCGAGAAACAAACTTGTTAATTCATAAAAACCTGTTTTCACTATTACAAAAACTCAAGTAATGTTAATAAATTTTATAGCTAAAAATTTTGTTTGGGATATTATTTTTGATTGTATTAATTTACTACTTCAAACATTCATAGTGTGAAATATAAATAATTAAAAACTAACAAATGGTGTTAAATCACAAATGAGAAAGAAAAACCTATTATCTGTTTTACTTTTTTTTAATTTAGCAAAGATTGTCCAAGTTAAAACTATATTTAATATACGCATTACTTACAGCAGAAGAAATAAAATTATTGCTATTATATGAGCAATCCTGGAGATTCGAATATCAATTTGTGTGATGGTAACTGTTTCACAAGTGGAACAATACGCAGGCTGAGGTTGGGCTAGCCATGTGTCTGCAAATTGACATACACGTACACATAGGTGATGAGTCAAAATGTGATTTGAAGTTATACCTATGTTTATCTTGAAGATTCTAATATTATTATTGGATAATATTATATTTTATATTCTAATATAACATTCTAAAACCATGTAATAAAGGTTTATTTAATACTCAAGGAACTTATATAACTATTATATTGGAAGATTATAATATATCATTCAATCAAATCTAGCTAAAAAAGGTATTATTGATTTTAAGTAATGACACACTGATTGTACCTCTCAATATATTACACGGCACAAAACTAACACAGGAATAGAAAGGATAATATGAAAGAACTTCGAAATAATATCATCTTACATCTTACACTTCTGCCATAAAACAGCAAAAACTTTAGACTACCATATTCACACCTAGTTGACTCACTTTATGAAGTGAAAATATATATATGACTGAACGATAAAGAACTTAATAGCGTTTTGCAAATGAGAAATGATTACAATTTTTTCCCCTACTCATGGAGTGTTTAGTGTTGTTATTTAATATTTACAAAGTTAATCTTGTCTTTCCTTGATCCTGATTAATGAGTTGGTCAGATATGTCTAATGTATTTTGAAACTACGGAGCATGAGTTTGAATCTCACACAAAACAGAAAATAAAGATTTGGCGCAACTACTAGGTCAGCTTCTGTCTGGCCTTTTAACAAACTGGAGGAAGCAATGTGTAAAAGGCATTATTATTGTTACTAGTATTAGCAGTACAGAAAAGAAAGAAACAGAGGTCACAACCTAGTTCATTGAATGGGTATTAAGTTGGTGTGCCGAATAGTTATTTTTCCAGTTTGACAATGCAAATAGCAGTTCAAACACATTGACTTTCCCTCGCTTATTTCCCTCAAATCCTCAAAGATAACTATAGTAATTGAACTACAGATGTATAAAGATGTATATTAGCTATAATATATCAACTATTGAGATGTTCTATGTAGACATATGAAAGTAACTTATGTTTCCTTTTTTCTGTGTTAGCAGTTAACATCACAAATGTTTTGGTTGTGTAACACGAGCCCCACAAGGAGAATGCTTTTAATCTTTCTGCGACGATGTATAACAAAAACTTTCTGCAAGTACTATATTATGGCATCTATAGCGAAAAATATCAACCGAAAAAAAACTGGTTATGTTGTATATTTCCCAACCAAAGAATGTAGCCTAAAGATGTTTACCAAAATAATAAGATAGAAACACACTGTTACAAATTAAAATATTTTAAAAGGCCTTGTTATCAACACCTGAAAAAAATATAAGTTTAAATACATTATTATTTCTGTACCTTACATCATTGATTTTACTATACATAGAAGATAGTTCCATCCAATGTTAAATTTTGAGGCACGGAATATGGGAGCGACCATGCTGCAACCTGTCGTCAATCAAGTTAAAGAGGTCAAAATTGCCTCCAGTTTCGACTGTTCGGTTGCACAACCTGTGAGCAATTAAAGAAACTAATCACTCCCTCTCATTCCCCCATTCTCTCTCTCTTTCTCTTCAGACGCTCGTCCGGAAGTACTTGTTTACTGTCGCCCCTCCACCTGTCTACTGTCGCCGATTGGCCTTGATAGTGGGTCAAATTCCTTGCTGTGGTTTGTCTTGCACGGAAAGGAATCGCGATCTTTTATTTAGGCCTTAGGAGTTTGTGAATATGAAAAATGTTAGGGGACTTTTTTTGTTATTTTGTCAATGTAAATAACAGTGTGTTATAGATGTTTAGTTAAAACATTATACATTATCTAAAATGATGTAAATACTGTTTGTATTATAAGTTTATTGATATTTTAAGTAATTGTATATTTAGAAGTAGCAAGAAAAATGGTGGTAGTTCTAAATTGTTAAAGGCTAAATTGTTAAGTCCCTGGATAACACCAAACATTTTATATAAATTTGAGACATACAAAATTATATAAAATTTCTACGAAAAGACCATATGACAGTTTTCAAAATTATTTTGCAAAATGTACTAATGAATAAATAATGTGATCAATTTTACAAAAATCTATTATTATTCAACATTATTAAAAAACTGTAAAGGTTATGTATCTGAGAGTGGAAGGTAACAAATAACTTGACAAGTTGGTTTTCAAAGAAAATAGTTGAGCTAATTGTATTGTCAAAGGCTAAGTTATGCGTGAGTGAGCCTTCCGTCATTGATAAGATAAACAATCACCTTATCACAATCCAGTCTAGCCGTCCAGACGTTGTACATTCCAATACCCTTCCACCTTTACGTACTTACTATCAACATTCATTCCTTATAACTCCAACAGATTTAAATGAAAATAAGAGTATTGTTAAGCTTTTTAAAGATAAAAAATTAACTGGCTCTGACCAAATTAATGTACATTTACTGAAAAATATAATTGATGAGATTGCGTATATCTATCACGATAATATTACCTAACCAATTGCAATTGACATTGAGATTGTTTTTCTCAAGAAGTAATAATAGAGTCACAACTCTTCATGATTCCGAAAAAAAAAAAAAATAAAAACTGACCATTCACCAAACAATGAAATATTTTACAAACAATCATGCAATTACTTGGAACCAAATAATATGTAAATGTTACAGACAGTAATAATAAAACATATGTATATAATAAAATTAAAAATAATGCTATTTTAAATTAAATGCCTTTACACAGATTGTCTGAATCAGGCCATAAGATGAAAGCTATTTTTTTTATCTTGTATAGAAGTAAATTAGTGGTTTGTTATGATTTTTTCTAACCCTATCATGAAATTTGAATCTGATTTGGGTTTTATATTTTGCCCAGTACTATTCTATATAAATATCATAGGCCTATTTCAATATTTATTTTGTCAAAGAAATAATGTCACATTTTTTAATATTTCACTATATTATATATTCCTGGAATATTTGCAGATTAATTTCATAATTGAAAGGAGAGTCATTGATTGGATTTGAAAAAAAATTATTTTTTAATCAATTACCGAATATGAAAAAACTAATGATTGAGTACAACAGTCGATTTAATCACCTAATCGATGGTTAAAATTCAATAAATAAAGATTTTTCAGATGGGCTAAATAATATGAAAATGTTTACTTAAATCAGCAGTAATTGTCGCCAGCATTGCCGATAAGTTAGCGATCTATTCAAGTGTGTCTATTTACAAATACAAGGTGTGTTAATCATATAAATCAATATGGTGTTTTAATTTATTCAGTTATAAATATTTCTTTATTCAATATGAATGTCACACTGAGTTTTACTGTAATAGTATCAACACAGTATTCTTTATTATTCGAAAGAGATGCAAGCAAATATAAAAACAGAGAACCCGAATAAACGTAAGCAATATGGAATAACGTAAACAATTATCTAAGCAGGACGTTGTTTGTGTGTGGGACCTGAGGAAGGAGAGGGCAGGGCGGCTGTCTGGAGAATGGGAGAGTGGGTTAAGAGGAGGGAAGTGAGAGAGAGACGGAAGAGCGTGCGAGAGAGAGAGGAAATAGGGCTATGCGCAGCGCAGCGTGGGGCCTCAAAACAGTTTTGGGGCCTCGCCACAACTCTCCCATATGGATGGAGTATCTCTTTATATAGTAAAATCAATGCTTACATTCAACCTAAATGCACAAATAAGAAAGTTGAAATAAAGTGATTACTGTCTGATTCAAAAAGTAATATACTCGAGTTTGAACCTATATTACATAATAAATACTCATCCGATTTTGTTGTGTTGTACACCAAAATTTAGCTTATTTAATTCTATGTAATTTCATATAACTTACATATTTTTTAAAAGACTAAGAATTTGTTATAGCAGGTAGAATAAAAAAAACACGAAATTTTAGCACTTTTGGAGTAAAGCTCCACTTAACAAATTTCTAAAACAAAAATTACTAAAGATAAGTCAATGAAACTTTTACCACATGTGAAGAAGGTTGTTTTTTATTTGTAGTTTGTCCAAATTCTAGATTTTTTACTCTTTCACAACATTTTCTGTTGTAATTTTTGTAGATCCTTGCAATCTTAAAAATGGCTGATCATACAAACTTCCAAATGGTTAAAAAAAATACGGGATTGAAAAATATAGTAGGATTATAAAACGGTAAGTGCGATTAAAAAATCTTGCAATTTTATATCACATGATAATTCAACAAACATCGAAGTGCGGTCATGTGTAAGCAAATCCCGCGTCCCAGCACTTCAAAACTCGTTTCAACTGAGCAATTCGGCATTGCCAAATCGTGCCCCTGGAAGTATTTAAACAGTGCACGAAAGGTTTATTACTGTGGAAGTATTGAACAGTTAATCAATTATGTCTTCTATCTAAATTTAAACCAATTTTCATAACCTTTTCTCATGAGGGATTTGGACCTCCAACGACAGGTTTAAAAATGTTATGTCTCTAAAAAGATTTTCAAATTAAAAAATAACTTATTTACATGATTTATAATTATGTAAATTTCACATGTAACAAGCTGAATGTAACGTGAAAATAAGATTCACCCATTATATTGTTGATTTTCAGGATGTACTAATCACATTTCTAGTAACTGTGAATGATTCATCAGCCTTTAGCTGTAACATGTATACCTGTCATTTATAGCTAATAAGTCTCCTAATATGGGGTGGAAGTCCAGCTGCATGATGTGGCAACACCGTGTTCGTTAGCCCGGCCGGTTGCACGTTTTACCGCTCATCCATGTTGAATTATCATGTAATATTAAAATCACAAACTTTTTTTATCACACTTACTATTTTATAATCTTACTTTATTTTTCAATCCAGTATTTTTTAACCCTTTTGGAAGTTTAAATGATCAACCATTTTTAAGATTGCAAGGGTTTACAAAAATTACAACAGAAAATGTTGTAAAATTCTGACCAAATTCTATAATGTTTACCCACATTCTAGAATTTGGACAGACTACAAAAAATAATATTTTTCACATGTGTTTAAAGTTTCACTGACTTACCTTTAGTAATTTTTGTTTTAGAAATGTTTAAAGTGGAGCTTTACTAATTTTTCGTGTGTTTTTTGTTTTTTATTCTACCTGCTATATAAAATACTTAAGGTCATCAAAAAAGATGTAAGTTATATGAAATTACGTAGAATTAAATAAGCTACATTTTGGTGTACAACACAACAAAATCTGATGAGTATTTATTTTGTAGCAGAGATTCAAACTCTAGTACATTGCTTTTTGAATCTGACGACAGTAATTGCAGTTTCAACTGTTTTATTTTTAATATTTGGAGAGAAAACAAATTGCATGGAAATAAGCTAATATTCTTGGATTCCTGAATATGGTCAAATTCAGAGGATCTCAATAATTAAAATTATTTATTAATCTAAACAAAGAAATTATTTCTGGTAATAATAAAGAGTAAAATAATAATTGTATAAAAAGATGTTTTAAAAATGGAGGAATGCAGCCAATGCAGGTGCCGTCCCTTATGTGATAAGTCAAGGTCATTGTGAGAAAAAACTTAAAACAATGAAGATAGTGGAGATTCACTCATTACCAGCGAGCAATTCTATATATTTGAATCATAGATTTTATTTGAAATTTGTATCTATTCACTCAAGTATTGATCTTGTTCTTTGTCAAAAAGTGAATTATTTTGTTTGATAAATATCCTTTGTTCACAAGTATTATGATTAATTATTAGATAATATACATTTAATATTATGCCAAAGAGAAGAATGTAAAATTTGTTATTAAAATATATTATTTCACCGTTCGTTCCAAGAATGAGCTGTATCTTCTAGTCACGTAAATATCACCCAGAATCGTAGAACGTACTGTTTCTATCCACAATTAATTATATAATTTATATTCATTACAGTGAACGATTTGGTCGTGAACAAGTCTTGCAAATGATATGAACTACCTTTACCCATCTCTAGAGTGGCCTAGTGTGGTTGGTTAGGGTTTATGAGAACTTGCACATGCTTTGAAGGTGACCGGCGCCTGACTTTCGACTCTGCAGACTTAAGTCTGCTTCTGCTTGTCAGCTGTTGATCATTTCGTAAAATCGCAAAAGCAGTATATAATTCTGAATCAGTCAGTACATACTATATTGTTATTAAATTGCACTACAAATACGCAACTTAATTGTTAATACACAAAACCAGCTATCGTTCTGCATAGATTAAAGTTGCGTGGTAACGACTCAATGGAGTCGTTACCACTGTACTGGTTGACTCCCATTGAACATGTATGGGTGGTGTGCGTGTCATTACCACTGTACTGGTTGACTCCCATTGAACGTGTATGGGTAGTGGGCGTGTCATTACCACTGTACTGGTTGACTCCCATTGAACGTGTATGGGTGGTGTGCGTGTCATTACCACTGTACTGGTTGACTCCCATTGAAGATGTATAGGTAGTGTGTGTGTGTCATTACCACTGTACTGGTTGACTCCCATTGAACGTGAATGGGTGGTGTGCGTGTCATTACCACTGTACTGGTTGACTCCCATTGAACGTGTATGGGTAGTGGGCGTGTCATTACCACCTACGTATACGGAAAGTTAATCAGTCCATTATACAGTAACTGTAGATGTAAGGGTGAGTGGGTGGGTCATTACCACTGTACTGGTTGACTCCCATTGAATCTTTATGGGTAGTGGGCGTGTCATTACTACATTAAGTGTATGGATAGGTTGGCTGGAAACGAATCGACGGTTGAAAAATCTATTTGGGTATGGAAAAATAGTTTCTCAATTAGATGATTTATTTCTACAGCCGTCTCTTTCGTTCTGTGATAATGTCACCCTGTCGCACATTATTCTGCTTTGGGGAACACGAGTATTGAATCAGTATTGCTCCATTTTACCTGAAAATTTTATTTTATGTGGTAAAGCATTGTTTTAAAAGTAACTAAATTCAAAGGAGTAGTGGTTAAATAAAAATGATTGTAATAATTTTCATATTTCTTATTTAAATTATATTTTATTCTTACTTGCCAGTCCTAAAGTAATCCCACGTTGTCTAACATAGCGCAGTGGATTGTTCATGCCGTCATAACTTGGTGGGGGAATAGGGGCTATAAACTGGATGGATGCACATGTGTTCATTTTTCGATCCAGTAAACTCTTAGAATAAGATGGTGGAGGTCCACTGTTCTGGAGTGATTGTATAATATCATCATCGGGGAAATTTATTCTGTGACGTCCTTGACTCGAGGTAGGTACAGTTTCTGGTAAATTCTCTGTCCTGGGGAGGATTCTATTGTTAGGAGGACTGATCACAAAAGCAACTTCATTGATGATACTGGTCTCAGATATGTTAGAAAGTTCTTCTACGCTGAGATTAGATTCAGTATCAATGCGAAATTCGTTTTGTCTCTTGTAATGAGAGGTATAATCTTGAGAATTATTAATTTGATCATTATGCAGATTTCTTGTAACCTGATCAGTCATTCTGGTAACTTCTATTTCAGATTCAGTCATAATTGAACTGCAAGGCTGAGGATGTTCTTTAGAATCTGGTTTCACGATTACATTTTTAATCTCTTTCTCCTCATTGGCTTCCAAAACATCTATCACTATTTGTGTGTTCTTGGCTTCTTTTTGTTCATTTTCTTCAGATTTTGACATCTGTAAAATATTGTCTTAAAGTATAAATACTGATGAAATCAGACAACAGTTAATTTAATATCTTATTTTTATATTTGTTGCTGATTAAGTTGCAAACCATTTATGATCATTGTCAGTTTAGACACAAATTAGGTTAACACTTAAATTCTTTACAATCAAGTTTTGAAAAAGGAAAGATCAATTTAAGTTGGTTTGAATTAATTAAAATGAACTCAAGTCTAATTTTGATGGATAGATTTTCTTTATTTTATAACGCATTTGAAAAATAGTCTTGTAAGTGTGCTTAAAAGACTATCCGCCTATTTAAAAAAAATCCTATAATGCTTAAAAAAACTCCTTGTTTTTGTTCTTGAACCGGAGTGATCCACTTGCAATGAACTTGAGAACATCAGTAGGGCTAGTATGACAGTCATGATCGGGCCTTAAAAACATACTCAGGCAATTTTCATTCATTTACTAAACTCACCTCAAGTTTTGAATGAAACCCGCTGCTGAGAAGTAGCCAATACTACTGTATGTGTACAGAAAGGTTTGTGGTCAATTACATCTTACGTGTGGGTGAGGGAGGGGTCAATAAGTTGGACTGACATACACATACTCTCCATTTCAAAAGTATGTAGACTTGAGTTTACAAAGACATTGTACCTAGACGAATAATGATAATTAAATGATTCATGTTTTGTATTATAGAGTATTGTGCAAATATTAATTGTGCATTGAACCAGGTCCGTTAAATAATTATCATAAATCATTAACAATTTTTTATTAGCGATTATTTATAAAAAGTACGCTTTTTAATATACTTCTAACAAACCATCAACTTTAAAAATTGACGTTTGATGTAAATGAAACTTTTACCATAACTTTGTCAATAGTTTTCAAACGTTTCCTTGAAGTTTCATTAGTTTAATATAATTATATTTTAGTTCTTGTAATTTTTGTGGATTAACTTTTATTCGGCTGTGATAACTGGTACTCAGTTTAATTTGGTACTGTTGATATCGGCTTGATTCATGCAAACCAAATAAAATGGTTTCCAACCATAAATGTTGTTCAGCGATTTTTAATTGACATTTATTTGATGGGATGTGCAGTCAGCCGCTAACGACGTCTTCAAAATCCTCGCCCGCACCGTATCAAAACTCTGCGACGTTGCCACGTCTGACTGCCTCTGTTAAAACTCCCATTTAATGTTTTCTTTTAATTTTCATTATTCATTTTCTCATGAGGGCTTTGCAAGGCAGATTTAAAAATGGTAGCTCTCGTTTCATAGGGATTGCCGATTATTTACAATATCGTACGGCTTTTCAAATATTTACAAGTATGTAGAATATATACAACATACTTTACTTACACTATCGATCATTATTTGAAAAATCACTAAAATCAGATGAATGGGAACTTTCAAGGGTTACTATTACAGGTTCAACATGTACTTCTTCATTTAAATGTTCTTTCTCCTATTCCGAATAGTGAAATGTAAATAATTGACAATCCATATAAAACGGAAGTTACCATTTTTAAACCTGCCATTGACGGTCCAAGCCCTTATGAGTAAATGTTAATGGAAAATGGTTGATGAATATTAAAAGAATACAGCCAATGGGAGTTTTAACAGCGCAGTCAGACGTGCTGTGTCGTTGGAGTGGAGACGTGGCAACGTTGCGGGGTTTTGACACCGTGCGGGGAAGGCGTTTGAAGGCGTCATTAACAGCTGCCTGTACATCCCAACACTATCAAATAAACGTCAATTAAAAATCGCTGATCAACATTTATGGTTGGATACCATTTTATTTATGAATAATAATAATGAATAATTATTTGGTTTACATAAATCAAGCCGATACCAACAGTACCAAATTATACTGAGTACCAATTATCACAGCCGAATAAAAGTTAATCCACAAAAATTACAAGAACTAAAAAAATAATTAAATTAAACCTTTGAAAATTAAATTAAACGTTTGAAAACTATTGAAAAAGGTTTGGTAAAAGTTTCATTTACATCAATTAAATTTTTTAAAGTTGATGGTTTGTTTGAAATATCGAAAAAACCAATACTTTTTATAAACAATCACTAATAAAAAATTGTTAACGAGTTATGAAAATTATTTGACTGACATGGTTCAAGGCACAATTAAATTCTCTATAGTAAAAAAAAGAATCCTGTAATTATCATTATTCGTCTAGGTACAGTGTCTTTGTAAACTCTGGTCTACATACTTTTGAAATAGAGATTAGTTCTTAAAACTGAATCGATATTTAAGAACATTTTTAATTAGAAAATTAAATACATTACTAACTGTAATCCACATATTTAACCCACAGAAATGCATGCCTAACTTTGTAATGTCACTCTGGAGTAGACCACAATAAATTGATTGGCACAGGTCTCAACCTTGGGAAAATTCTGATTTCTGCCCCAGAGGCTCCTAGACGTCTCATGTTATCAACTTTTAGTAGAAAGCGGGGAATGAAACTATAGATATTTATCTCCTAAACCACATTACATTTTGGAAGAGACAACATTCAAGGGCTCTGCCCCACATCCCAAATGAAAAATATGCTCAAAACCCCTAAATTGGGAAATGTTAAACTAATACACCCAAATGGAGTATCAAATTAAAGGTATTCGTCTCTTAGCTATTAATATACCACAAGATTTTAGAAAAGATTATGTTTATAGGCTTCACTGCCCCTAAAACCAAAATCCATGGTCTTACTGCTTAATAATCCTGGTGAGGCCATACACTGATCTTCCTCTTCAGGCGACATCCACAAAGGGGGGAAAGGTAAACGTGGAAGACCTCCAAAACGAAATTTATTAATAACCTACAAGGTAGAGCAACATCAAACGATCGTCAGGATCCTCTGGGAGCCCCCCCTCTTCATACATATACCTCTTCAACTGAGTGAGCAAAGCTCGGTCTCCCGGTAATATGGCTAAATTTATAAACTCTTCTAAATGTTAATTTGGTATGAATTTGAAAATGTTATAAATTGAATGTTAAAGTAATTGTGTTTGTAATTTTTAACATAAAATAGAATTTTGAATTCGTTCATCTTCCTGATTTAACAAGTCACAGAATGTATTTTCATTAATGTACCATGATTTTCACGCATTTAAATATTGCGGCTTTGTTACTGGTTTTAATCACTTTAAATTTCCATTTAAAAAACTATGTCCAGTGTTAAATCAGTGGTTGGCTATTGCAGATCTTCCAAAACATAACCATAAAACTTTAAAAAATTTACAAATATCAATATTTCTTACAAAACGAAAAATAACTAAAAATTCTAAAAGATACTGAGAATGATGAAAATAAGTTTGGAATATATGAAACAGCATGTAACAAATAATTATAACAAAAATTATGTAGAGCAAAAAAATTTCAAAGAAGATTTAGGGAACATTTTTTATATGTAAAATTTAATCATGAAGAAAATAATGGCGATAGAATTGCTATCGAATGTCCTCGCAGAATAAAGTTTTAAATATTGGTTTATAATCATGTTGGATTTGATCTTCTTTGTTTTTATTGTTTAGTATATCTCATAGTATCAAATTGAGAGAAATTTTAACTTTTAATTATTGTATTCAATTGTCATCAGGTCCATGTTATCAAAGTTATCAGACATGTTTACTTTACTATATCATTTAATGATTGGGAAGGTGCTCTTTAAAAGTCCAATTTTAAAATTCAATCCTTTTGGTTTCTGATTTTAACCTCAAGGTTTAAAATGTTTCCTATGAGTAAAGTATTTCTCATCTAAGTAGTTTTCTTCATTATGCATATTCAAAATAAATATTTCGTCCATTTTTTGTTTTTTTTATATTTATCTTAATTCACACACTGAAGTTATATAGTGCTAGATTTACTGTTGATACCATATTAAATTTTATTTAGAACCACTTATTCAACTTGGGAAATGTTCTATCTATCTTATTTTTGAGCCGTTACATTTGATATCAAGTTATAGTCTTTAATTACATTTTTACTTACCTTGAAAGTATCAAAGTCATTAAAAAGCTAGAAATATCTGGATCCTTTCTATACAGAAATGTACCACAATTCTGTATATTTTGAATAAATCTTCTTATTTGGATGCTAAAAGATTTTTATATAACCTTTTGTTCCACTTCCTCTCTTCCACAGCATTAAATTACTGTATCAGAAAAATGGAACAAGAGTTTTCATCATCATCATCAGAGTAAGTGGTCCATCGAAAATTAATCTATTACATGGTTAAAAGTTTTCTATGATAATTTTTCCTTAAAAAGACATGTGTATGGTGATTAATTTACTAAATTATTGTAATGTTAAAGAAAACTTACATTAATTCAGAAATCTATGTAGTGGAATGTTTTTTGTTTTTTTGTATTATTATTATTATTTTCAATAAACACAAACGAGAAAAGTAAAAAAAATCACATATCTGATAGATAATTCTAAAAACTGTTGATGGCATTGTTTGCCAAAACAAAGTACTGAAACCATATGAGACTACACTGGGATAATATTTACAAAATAATATCAGCTTATTTTAGTATTTGCAATAAAAAGGCTTCTAATTCATCTGTTCTAAATCATTCTTTCTCTTTTCATTAATTCTGTACAAGACTCGAAATATTTTATCATTAAATTTGTTTTACAATAAAATAGAATTTGCTGATTTGAATATTACATGATCATAACTAGATTTCATATAAACCACTACTATTACTACAATAAAATTACTACTATAATTTATTCATCAAATGGTATAGTTTGAATGAAATAATTACATTTTTGGAAAATATGAAAAAGTTTCTTGTGTAATTATGAAGAAATAAAAATACAGATAAGCTTTTGTATAATTTAAAAAACAGGCCTAATGAATTTCAAGTGTTATTAACTGAGTATGTGTAGATATCTCACATTGTTACATTGTAATGTAGCTTGTAGTACTTTTTCTCTAGAAATTAATTGAACTACAATACAGTAATCCGAATATTTGTTTGCAAGGGTCTGTTGGGATTATCAATGTTTGAGAAAACAATGCTAATTATTTTTAATAATTACCATTTAATGTAATAATTACTAAACTATAAAATGTTATAAACATAATAACAAGCTAGACAAGTACAGTAATGAAAAAAATCAACTATTTACATAGTAGCCTATTTGTTAAAACTGCTGAGTTCAATTATAAGAAAAATGTTTATATTTTTTAAATAAACATAATAAATAATTATAATTTATATTTTTATATTATTATATTATGTTATTATTTTTATATTATTATTTATATTTATGAATAATAAATATACATCAAGTAAAAATCAAACAATTTATACAAATTTTACATAATTATTAAAGTAATATGTAATTTTAAAGTTGTCTGTTTACGTTTATTTGACATTCTGATGAGTATTAGAACGACAGTACTGTCACTTTTACTATTCCTATCAAAAACTAACAAGTTGAGACATGCAATGAAAAGAGCTGTTTGAAAGTGGCCGGTAGGGTCTTACCACGTGATTTGGACTACTGCAATCCTACTGTATCATTTTAACAGTCAATCACAATTTTTGATAAATTGTAAAAAAGTGAAATTTTAAACAATATTTGTTTAAAAATATTATATATTTAATGCATGTAAATATTGGTTGGTTGGCCCATTAGCTCAGTTGGTTAGAGCGTTGTGCTATTAACCCGATTGTCGCGGGTTCGATCCCCTCATAGGCCATCACGCTTTTTACAAGTCGTATTATTTTGTAACCTCTCTTACAAATGTTATGTTTCTAAATATTATTAAAAAAAAACCTCTTTTGGATATATTAATTCTCTGTCAATAACATAATTTCCTTATTAAAAACAAATACTAATTTGATCGATAAAAGAGTGATATTTATTTACTAACAAGTAATTTGTTGCTAACTTAATTTAACTAATAAAAATGTATTTAAAAATTTGATTTATTTACACACACACACACACACACACACACACACACACACATATATATATATATATATATATATATTCTCAAAATATGAGGAAATTGTCAAAAGACTCTTCTTCATAGACGGATTTACGGGGGTGTCCCGTTCCGTATGTTAATTTACGGTGCCCCCAGATTTTCTGCATGTTAATTTTTAATAGATAAATAAAGTCGCTTCATCACACATGATAGTTAATCTTATAAATTTAGTTTGAAAAAGTTTAGTTCTTAAAATAAGAATCACATTCGATCTATAGTCGAACAATCTGGTACAGTATGGTCTTGCATACTGCTGCTATTTCATTTCGGTTGTGGAAGTGAAAACCTTTTCAAACACAATGAACATTTTTGCAGTTGGTTTGAGGCCTACAAGGTCAACCGTGTTACATATAATAACTATTAATTTATATTTATTATATTTTTAGTTCTCAAAGACTTCCTTATGAAAGTTCATATGTCTTTGTTTTGTTTTACATATGTTTTCTGTTGTCATGTTTATTATTCTTAAAAAAGGTAATGTTGCAGTTAATTTTCTTGATGTGAAGTATATAGTTTATTTTTTGAATCATTAATACATATCATGGAAGTTTGTTCAAGTGTTCTTTTCAATTTTATTCTATTAATTACTTTGTAACAAAAGTATTTTATAACAGGTTATGGGCCCAGACACCCTTATATCGCGTGTTCAGGTTTAAATTAGAATCAATGTTTGCTTGAGATAAATTCTTTACTATGGAATTCGTTATGCAGAAAATGGAATTGCTGCATGGAAAGGACAACTGGGATGATTGGAAATATCTAATGCAAATTAGGTTTATAGGAATCCCAGATGCCTACGAAGCCATTTCTGGTAAAATGAAATTGCCAGAGAAGCCTGAAGATGAAACACAAGCTGCAGAAATGAAAGAATACAAAATGAAGATGGAGAAGTATAATAAAACACAGTCAGAGGTAATGTTTATATTAGTATCTGCATTAAGTAAGGAAGTAAGAGCTCAAGTAAGAAACCTAGAAAACCCAGATGAGGAAAGAGCTGCACAGCCTATTTGCAGAAATAGAGGAAAATAAGGCCTACGATATAGGTACGGTATGCTCTCAGTTCTTTACCTACAAATGGGATCAACGCTTGGATATGGCTGGGAACCTATCTGCAATAAAGTCACTATGGGGAAAGCTTCAAGAAGAAATTTCAGACAACTTGGTTAATGATTCACAAGGATAAAGCAAGAAACCTTGACAATCTCACAAATTGGCTATGCACAGAAGCAAGAAAGCTAACCTTAAGTGATAAAGAAAAGGAAGATACAGCTTTAATAGCAGTCAACAGGACTAAAGAAGCTAAAGGTAACTTAGGAGGCCTACAGAAAAACAGCAAGAACAATGATAAAAGGAAAAAGTTTCCATGCCACTATTGTCACAAGAAAGGACATTGGTTGCAAGAGTGTCAAAAATGGATAGCATATGGAAAACCTGAAAGAAAATGTGAAAATAAGAAAAACTTGGAAAAAGGATCCAACCAAACCACTCTAACTATTGTAAGCAATTGTGTTTTCCAAACTCAAAACACTACCTTGTCGCATGATTGGTACGTGGACAGTGGTGCTACCAATCACGTTACACATTGTATGGAAATTCTTACCTACTTTGGAAAATTTGAGTTACCTTATGCAGTTACACTGGCAAATGGACAACAGACAAGTGCTATTGGTAGAGGAACAATTTTTATGGAATCGTATTTGAATGGTGTTTGGAATCCAGTAAAGCTAACCAATGTATGGTATGTACCTGGTATTTTCGTTAACTTATTTTCTGTAACTGCTGCTCAAGATTTAAATGTAAATAGTAAATTTGTTTCAACATCTGAGGTCTGTACCTACTTTGTTTGATAACAATGGTAAACCGCTCATCAAAGGACATAGAAGTCGAGGCGGCGGCTTTTTTAAGCTAGCAGTAAGAAAATCAGTAGGCCTAATGGCTGTTATGGAAGGAGTTCCAGCTGATGATCAGTTGCAGTTACTTCATGAACGACTTGGACACCAAAGCAAAACCCATGTACAAGAAATTGCAAGGAAGGAACTGAACCTTAATCTCAAGCTTGACAATGAGGTATGTGAAGGTTGTGCTTATGGAAAAATGCACAGAACTCATTTCAGAAGCAGAGATGAACACAGAGCTTCAGTGCTGGGTGAAATAATCCACTCTGATGTTTGCGGACCTTTCTTTGAGTCAATTGGAGGTTCAAAATATTTTGTATTGTTTAAGGATGACTTTACTCGCTACCACAGTGTTTACTTTATGAAAACAAAATCTCAAGTTGTAGAGAAGCTCAAGCAGTTTTTTTGCAGAAGTCAAAGTCACAGGCCATATAATATGCAAGTTAAGATGTGATGGAGGAGGAGAATTTGACAACAGAAGTATTAGACAAGTTCTTCAAGCAAATGGAATACAACAGTTGATCACAATGCCGTACACCCCACAAAAAAATGGATCTGCAGAGAGAGAAAATCGAACTATTGTTGAATGTGCAAGGTCAATGATGCATGCTCACAATGATCTGCCTCAAGGCTTGTGGGCTGAATTAATAAATACGGCAGCCTATATTTTGAACAGAACTGCCAAGACATCAGTTGCCGGCAAGACTCCATATGAATTATGGTTCAGAAAAAGTCCTTCGATAAAACATTTACGAGTTATCGGGACTACTTGTTTTGTCCATGTTCCGAAGCAAAGAAGACACAAGTTTGACAAGAAAGCAATGAAGTGCCAACTTATCGGATATGATGGTAATGATGGGTATCGTCTCTGGAATTCAAGGAAATGTAGTGTCATTCGGTCTCGGGATGTAACATTTCTGAAAGAGCCTATTAGTAAATTCAAAGTAAATAGACCCATGTCTTCAGATGAAGAAGTTCCCGTTAGAACAGAGGAAAAGAGCTGTTCAGCCTCTGTAGAAGATAACGTTATCATTCACTTTCCTGATAATAACCGGAAGATGATGAAACAATAAATGAGGATGCAGAACAACAGGAAGAAAACATCGTGCAAACTCACCAACTCCGAGATAGATCAACGGTACGGCAGCCTGTTCGTTTTGAAGATTTTTTGATGAGTGCTGTTGTCGAGAATGCACGTTATGAACCAAATACTTACATGGAGGCAACAAACTCTGAAGATCATTTCCACTGGCAAAAAGCGATGGAAGATGAGATTAGCTCACTTAACATGAATGAAGTGTGGACACTTACTGAACTTCCCAAAAGTCACAAAGCCATATCTTGTAAGTGGATATACAAAATAAAAACAAATGCGGATGGATCCATAGACAGATACAAAGCTCGTCTAGTAGTCAAGGGATTTTCTCAGAAGAAAGGAATTGATTATGATAGGCAGTGATGAGTCAGCGCTCAGATAAGATGAATCGACAAGCGGTAGTGCTCCGGCCTAACCTTTACAGAGCAATAATTTCGCGTTGACTAAATGTCGGATTTGGTATAAACTCAGTGCTTTTTGCTTCCTTTTAGCAGTGTCTAAATTTGGCTTTATTTTTTATTTTATAATTTACAGTGATTTACTTGTGTTTTATTTTTTTCTTAACTACCGATATGGCTAACTGTGGAGTATGTGCGGAAACTATTACCGCTAAACACCTTAAAATAGTGTGTATTGATTGTGAAAAGGAGTTTCACGGATCCTGTCTTAAGATGAGTAAGGCTGATTTGGATTGTATCACAAGTGAAGGACTTACTTGGAGGTGTCAGCCATGTAGTGCCACAAGAAGAAAGAGTCTAAGATTCGATTCGGATGCTCAACAGGGTAAGCTTACTCTCGAGGACCTCATGAAAATAATACAAGAAATCGCGGAAGGTCAAAAAAACCAAGAGAAAAGCTTCAATAAATCGTACGAGTTTTTAAGTGAAAAAATTGATGAAAATACTAAAATAATGAAAGAGCAAAATTCATCTGTGGAAAGATGTCTCAAAATCATTGATGAACTGGTGGTTGAAAACAAAAATCTCAATAAGAAGGTAGCTGACCTAGAAAAGCGCGTTGAGGACATGGAGCAATACTCCAGAGCAAACGCCGTAGAAATCCACGGCATACCAGTGCAACCAAACGAGAACGTCGTCAGCGTGGTCAAGGAAGTGGGCAAAGCTCTTGACCTAACCGTCACAGACTCGATGATTGACGCCTGTCATCACCTCGGTAACAAAGTGGGACCCAACAACTCCCCACCTGGCACAATCGTCAAGTTTGTGCGGCGACTGGACAAGGAGGAGTTCATGCAGAAGCGTCGTGTCAAGGGAAAACTGTCCACGAGACACATGAACATGACCATGGATGAGCCTGTGTACGTGAATGAGGCCTTGGCACCTTCGAGGAAGCGACTCCTGGCGGCGGCGCGGCAGGTGAAGAGGGAAAAGGACTTCCAGTTCGTGTGGGTTCGCGGCGAAAAAATCTTCCTACGGAAAGAAGAAGGATCGAAATTAATTCAGGTGACTTGCCAAGCTGATTTAGATAAATTATAACTCTCCCAGGTCCATAAAGAAATCAGTAGCATAAATTTTACTATTTCTTTAAAAAAAATAATAATAATTATCTTACTTTTTTATGTAAATCCACACAAATTATTGTCTTTCCCTCCTTTTCATAATTATATACTACAGAACCTCTCCAGATCAAGTAACAGGTTAATTATTATTATTTTTTTTTTTAATTAATTTAAATGTATAGAAAACTTAACCCTTAAGACTCCTAAGTCCAATAATGTAAATTGTAATTCCACTCCTCAGTCCAGTATTACAGACCATTGCCATTTTCCTCTTCCACTACAAATTAATTGGTGTTGGAATGGGCCTTGCACTCCTCTGTCCTGTTATACTGGCCAATGCCAAAATGCTCGAACGTTCCTCAGTCCAGTATTACAGGCCATTGACAATCAATTATATTTCATGTTGTTTCTTTATTTGTATTATATCTACAAGCTTCCTTAACATTTTATATGATTAAATAATAAAATATTATTAGTTTTTTATATTTATTGAATTTCTAATGCCCATTTGTTATCTGCACCAGCCATTGTAATTAAGAATTTAACACTTGCTTTGCCAATGGGATATTGTTTTGACTCTCTTATCATGTTTTTTAAGTACAAATTAAACTAGAGTTTTGGATTGTTTATTTATTGTTGTTACTCTTCTCTTGTCAGTTCTTGTCAGCCCTGATAATGGTGAGACAGGCTCAGTCCAACTTGTTTTCTGTGACGTTCATCAGTGTTAAAACTTATCTCTTTTTTAGTTTAGTATTTTCATGTGTTTTTTACAATAAATTAGTATGGAAAGTGACACATTAAAGTCAGATAGTATGTTTTAAACGATATAACAGTATGAAAAATTATAAGAAGTAATGACCTCGTTAAGTTTTCATAAAAAGTTATTTTTAAATTAATAATAATTATTTTAATATTATGATTGTTATTTTCACATTTTTCTAGTATTTTAGGTTTTTAATAATTATTTTATACTGTACTTACTCCTGAAACACTTATTTTACAGCTAAATATCTATTATTGTACGGTATGTATTATTTTAACGTGGATATATTACAAGTTTTACTTGTAAAATATTATTGACATTGTTTTTCTATAAATATTATTAATAGAAAACAGAAATTAAATATCTTGTTTAGTTTTAGGTAATAAAATTTGGATTTTACCATTATAAATAAATGTTTTTTTTATTGCCCCAACAAACATTTTAATATAATTGACTTTAACGCCATGTAAAATAGACTAAATTAGTAATTTGATAACATAAATTTTAATTGTTAAATATCCATGCAGTATTTAAAATGTGTCCCTTTAAAATTGACCTTTAAAGTAGATTATGCAACTACTTCTATAAACACATCAGAGTGCTAGTGGCAGTCATCACCACCAGGACAAGGATCTGTAGGGGAAAATGGCTGTGGCCTGTAATACTGGACTGAGGAGTGGAAAGACTGTCTCGCTACAAATCTATTGGATTGCAAGGTCATACATATTGCTATGTCCAGTATTACTGGACTGAGGAGTGTTAAGGGTTAAAATAACATCCAATGAATGATGATACGCTTATAGTTATTCATCAGAATATAAGGAGTTTGAGACAAAACTTTGATATTTTCATTGCCGAATTAAATTCAAATTATACATTTCCAGACATAATAATTTTGAGTGAAATATGGATAGGTACAAGTGAAATTGATTTTTATAAAATACCAAATTTTAATTTAATTACTAGGTGTAATGATAATTACAGGTCTGGAGGGGTAGCAGTGTATGTTAGTAATTTAATAAAAAATACTGAGTGTCTTGAATTTCAATTACAATCCGCGGACGTATTATTAATATCCTTTGTTTTTTGTAACAAAATGTTCCATTTACTCGCTGTTTATAGGCTTTATTTTAATCCTGCTGATGCATTCATTAAAGAAATTAATACTCATTTGAATGTTTCAAATAGTATTTTTAAAAACATGTCAAACTGTTTAGTAATTGGAGATATTAATATAAACCTTTTAGACTGTAGCAATGCATCGGTAGATTATTATAAAACTCAGATGGCTAGGAACGGCTTTGAAAGTTTAATACAAGAACCAACTTGAATCACAGAACAATCTGAAACTTTTATCGATCATGTTTATGCGAGAGTTTGTAACAAGAATAAGATTGTAGTAGAAGCTTGTGTGATACATGCGGGAATCACTGACCATTCAATGCAAAAGATCAGAGTTCAGGTGTTTGGTGGAGCGGGCGGGGGAGGCGAGCCCGTGCCGCTTCCAGCTGACCCCTCCCCCCGCTACCGAACTGATTATAACAAACTCGATCAGCTGTTAGATCAAGCAGACTGGTCTGTTGTTTACAATAACACTAATGCATCACTAGCGTTTGATAGGTTTTTAAAAGTATTAAACAATTTGTTATTTAATAGTAAAGTAGAGTTACGGAAAGGTAAAAGTAATAAATTTGTAAAACCATGGATCAATGATTACATTTGTTTAAAAATTAAAAAGAGAAACCAAATTTTTAAATCAGTAAAAAAACATCCTCAGAGTGAAAAATTGAAGCAGTATTACTTGAAATTTAGAAATAAATTACAAAAAGAAATAAAGGAACAAAAAAATGAATTTTATAAAAGAAAATTTGAGAATTGCAGTGAAAATTATAAAGCTACTTGGAGAATATTAAATGAAGTAACTGGTCAAACCAGACAGGTTAATCAATCAATTACATTAGAAATTAATGACACGCATATTGTTGACACCTTATCAGTAGCAAACTATTTTAATAACTACTTTTTAGATATTGTAAGAAATTTAGATTTAAATACGTATTAACTCTTAAATTTATTGGCAATGGTTTATAAACACTATTTTCCAAAAAAATATGAGGTAAATTCAATTTTTATCGAACCGGTTCTTCCTTATGAACTGATAAGTATAATAAAGTCATTAAAAAACAACACCTCACCAGGTCTGGATGGAATCAGTTCTTTTGTAGTAAAACAAATTGCTCCAAAGATTATTGATGTTTTGTTATTTATAGTAAATTTAAGTTTTACAAGTGGGGTGTTTCCAAAGCAGTTAAAAAATGCAGTAATAATACCAATATTTAAAAGTGGATCCAGATTGAAAAGTAATAATTACCGTCCAATATCTTTACTTTCATGCTTCTCAAAAATGTTTGAAAAATTGATGAAACAAAAATTATTGAAATTTGTAGAAAAAATAAATTTTTGTAGTAATAAACAATTTGGTTTTAGATCTGGGATGAATACAGAGAATGCTCTTTTAAATTTTATGACAGAAGTAACGATGGTTTGAACGAAGGCAAATGTGTGAGCGTTCTTTTCTTGGACATAAAAAAAGCCTTTGTCACAGTTGACCACAGCATTCTAATAGACAAATTAAACCAATGTGGAATGGTGTAGCACATAGGTGGTTTCAAAGTTATTTGGAAGAAAGGACACAATGTGTCAAAATAGACTCTGTTTTAAGTGACACAGGCACAATAAAACAAGGTGTACCCCAAGGGTCAGTGCTAGGCTCAATACTATTCATCATTTATATAAATGATTTTTGTAATGGAAGGTTTCATGGACAAGTAGGCCTAACTTCTTTTGCAGACGACACCGCTCTCTGTTATTCGCACTCAAATTGGAATAATATACAATCAAACATTAAAAATGATTTAGAAGCAATACAATGGTGGTTTTCCACCAATCATATGATTGGTTGTTTTCCACCAATCATATGCTGTTAAATGCAGAGAAAACTAAATATATCAATTTTAGTCTCAGGAAGGATGTTCACTTTGACAAACAAATTTATTATAAATGTTCTGAATGTCTTGGAGCCCAAACCACATGTTTGACAAATAAGTGTGCTGTCATGAACAGAACCACAAATATTAAGTATTTAGGAATTCATCTTGATAGTGAGGTTAGTTGGAAAAATCCACATAATTAATTTGAAAAATAAAATTAACAATGTTCTACGGTACTTTTATTTCCTTAGAAATTTATGTAATATAAGAGTCTTGCGCATGTTATATTTTTCATTTATACAAAGCAGAATAGAATACGGAATAACTTTTTGGGGTAGTACTTATGACACCAACTTAAACATAATATATTATCAACAGAAACATGCAATTAGATTAATTTTAAAGAAAAGTAAATTTGCTCCTTCCCGTCCTCTTTTTGTAGAATTGAAAATTCTGCCAGTAAAATACCAGTAAAAAAATGCCAGTAAAATTTTTGTGTACAAAGTTTTAAAAATGTTTTATTGTAAAAGTGGCAACATACCACAACATTCAGTAGAGTATAAGCAAAAATTAAGAACAAAAAATCAATTTCCAGTACCAAAACCTAATAACACCTTTTATACTAAAACCATAAATTTCATAGCACCTAGAATATTTAATAAATTACCTAATAAATTTAAGTAATTACACAACTGTAGAATATTTTTGAAAGAGCTAAAAGATTGGCTGTTGAAATTAGAGGACCCAAATCTTCTAATTGACATTCCAACGTAGTGCACATGTGTTTCCTTCTTTTTGTTCTTCTTTTGTTTTTGTTTTTTCTTATTAAGCTCTTTTCTTTAGTGAGCCATCAATTAATTGTTATTTTACTTAGTTCATTCGTTATTATAAATTCATTGTTCTGTAGACTAATGTTTACAGTGGAAGCACCAATTTTAGTCAACAATCGTTCTAATTCAATAATTTATAATATGAACTAAAAATCTATTAATGTGGCCGAAAAAATTTAAAGTTAGTAGTAATTTACATTCACTATCTGAACGCTTCTTAAAAAGACATTTATTTTAAGAAATAGGAACCTCCAGATGGGCAAAAAATGCCTTGGAGGCCCTAAATTTTTTCCTTTGTAACTTCTCTTGATGAGTTACATTTTATTAAGTTTCTTATTAATTTGATAAAAAATTATGCAAATTAAATTTAATTCTCTTATCTCAGGGTTATATTTATGGGTAAATCGGTGAGGCTGTAAATTACAATGAAAAAGACTATTGTTTGAACAAGCTAATTTATTACATTCTTTGATTTTTTAATTTAAATATATGAAGTTAAATCTTACAAAATTGAAAGTTATTTATTTAAAAACTGATCTCTAAAACATGGTTCAATTTAGTTATAACTAAAACTTATCCTTAAGATTCTTTGTCTGTAGCTCCACGTGGTCTTCATTTTCAGTTATGAGCACCTCAAGATGATTCTCATTTGGACATCAGATTGAAAAAATTGTTAACAACGAATATTGGTATAAACTTTACTCGTTACATTTTATTATTTTAATCGGTTTTAAACTCAACCGGACACCCGCGGTCACAAATAAAATTTGCTGTTACATCAACGCGGCTTGGAGACTTGCTCCTTACGGGTCTTGGCTCAAAGTGAACGATGCTTGTACGAGGCTGGCGTGGCTTCCGTCCGTTGCAATCGAGAGCCTTGGGGTCGAGACTACCTGCCGTCAACCAATAGCGTCTCTCTTGGTTCGAGGCTACTTACCGTCAGCCAATAGCGCCTCTCATCTACTTTGGACTCAACCAT